>CANYBF011900282.1:0-28168 GCA_948192965.1 Dalechampia spathulata | reverse complement strand
TTAGATTCAGGTAGGCTCTGATACCACTTGTCACGGGCGGAGTCATTACCCTCTTCCCAAAAGACATGCCTATTAGGATGTGCAGCCCTCCCCCTTATAAACCCAAGACCTTTCCTGTATCTTTCCGATGTGGGATATTTAGTCCCCATGACAAGCAGCTACCTTATGTGCTGGATTTATCGTCATAAAGCTCATGAAATCCAGGTGCAACAAAGACGATGATATATGGTGAGTATAGTTCATGTTAATCTTATTCCTTTCAGTAATTACTTGTTAATGGAAAAATCAGGAAAATTGATCCTGTATTTTGATGTACAATTGGTGCACTGTACAGAAAAGGTGAAGTTGCCGTATGCCATTAATCGCCCTTACCAGCTCGAATCCCAGGCAAGAGGGCAATAAACAATTATTGCCATGTACAGTAGTTTCTTGGTTGGTGCATCCTCTTGAGAACCTTGTGTTGGTGATTTGTCTAACAGAAACTAGAGGAAGTTAGCCTTGTAGTTGGGAAAATTATGCATGTACTTTAAAATAGAGTTAGCAATTTAATCTATGATCAATTATATATATCTCAAAGCCCTTTTCTTTATATCATATTCATGTCAGATTAATAAATCATAAGATACACGGAATACCCATGTCTGGGAAGAAAATGACAATTTTATTGAAATTACATCATAATTTTTTCTGCTGAATAAGGACTGTTTTTCTCACCTGCCTGCCAATTGTTTCATGAATATATTGATGGACTTGCTAAAATTAAGTTTATAGCATTAGATTGAAACACTGTTAGGGATGCCCTTGCCTGTAAGCCCTTGTTCGCTTGTTGGAAAGAGCAAAGTGTATGGCAGATTGACAGGTCCAGCGCGGTTCTTCAGTTTTCCATTCCTGTTCCTTTCCGAGATTCTTGCCCCAATTTCTTTCAGTGACTCCTGAAATTTCTTAAATGCATGCAATGCTTCTCCATCTGAAGTCCATTCAGGATTTCTCTGATCAATATATTCCTCATCCGATGCATGCATTGACAGAATTTCAATCAGGGAAATTCCAAGCAGAGCTAGTGGCTTCGGAGTAATAGTTTTGAAGAAAGTCACTTGAAAATGAGACTCAGACGGGCGGTTTGGGAGATAACCTGCATAAGGGTATTGTCCGAAATTAATCGCTGCATGGAGAGCTGAAGCTATCCATATGATGGTAGTGCAGATTTGCACTAGCTCTTCACAAGTTTCCATCCTTGGCCACCAGGGTTCTCCTTTCCTGTCTCCATGACCTTCCTCTTGTATTTCCTTCCACCAGGATTGGAGCTCAGGATCTTGTATAACCCTGTCATTTGTCCTGTAATAACAGGAGCAATATTCTTTTACCCATTCTTTGATTGCTGACCATATCTCAAGCCCATCAACGGCAAACGGGTAGTCTTCTATCATCAGTCGAAGACCATGTGGTGAATTCTCATCTTCCACAGCCATTCCTCTGAAAAAAGAATTAAAAATTGTAATTGCCAATCTTTGTTTCACTACAAGCATTAATGGTACTAACTAGATTTTAATCAACTTAATTACCTCTTCTTTAGATCTTCAGGCAGTTCTTGATCAGTGAAAACCCAGTTCTTGTAAACTGCTGAAGACATTTCAAGGGCATATTTTCCAGGAAAAACTGTCGACTCCACAATCCCTCCAGCATTTATCAGAATCTGCCTAGCCAGTGCATTTATATACATTGTATCTTTGAAATGAGGGTGCAAAAGCTTATGAATTGGATGAAGAACGCTGAGCTGCCTGTTAGTTGCAATCACAAACGGCTCCATCACCGCATGTGTGTTCAACCTGTGTCAGAAAAATTTTTTCAAGATTATCTTAGATCAGAAACTTCTAAAAAATGTTTGTTGAACATCAGTAGTGTTTCCTGGAAACTTGAGATTCATACCAGTGACTGATTAGCTGATGATATCCTGAGTCATTTACGGCAACATAAGCTTTAGCCAGCTTCCAGATGGAGCTTTCAATGCCATTTTCAGCAGGTGTGCATACACTGCTTTCCGTTCCTGATGGTTCACCTTCAGGATGAGGCAAGCTTAATTCAATTGCCAACGGCTTCAAGGTCCCGTCATCTTCCAGGAAAAGGAGCGTCCTGGATGCGTAAGTCTTGGTGGAAGTGCTATTTATCCGCTTCAGGTATGGCATTAGCACGTCATGATAATCCAATATGAATAACCTGTTCTTCTGAATTGCCTGTTCGATCACAACAAAAATGATCAAGATGAAATCTTTGGAATAGAAAATGGCAGGAAATATTACCTCATCTACACTCATTTTATTTAGGTTCTTCTCTATATGATCTCTGGTTATTGAACTGTTCTGGTCACCATATTGTTCATGGTTCAGCTTGCTTTTTGGAGGGAATTTCTGTAAACCCAATTTCACCTTGTATTTAGTAACTTTCTTTAGCAGAGAACATGCAGAAATAAATGGAAGTTTTGCTACAAGATTTCGTCTAACCTCAAGCCGACGAATAACGACAGGATTTAAGCCGGCCAGCATCTCCCTAGCAAATTCTTCATCAGAATTCCATGCAGAGTCATTATCTGCTCCAGTCATCAGAACATCACAATTAAATTCCATTACAGGAAAATCACGTATAAAACTCTGAAAATACCTTTAATCACATGAGGCATTGGAAATTTGAAAGGAGACCCATCTTTGTTTCGAAATATTGCCTTAAGAATCTGGAGAGGATTTATCTTTTCAATCAGATTGTGTAATAAGCCATCAGGTAGATGAATTCCTTCTGTATAATGAGCCAACACGTCCTTGAAGGATTCATACTCTCCGCCCAACAGAGCTTCGAGCCCAGGTCCACTCACATGAGCCATAGCTTTTAACCCATTAACGATGAACTCCTTGTTTTTCATGGGACCAAATTGTTCATCTCTTGGAACATAAATGCTTAAGCTTTTCAGAACATGAAGCCTGCTCTCATCGTTATTGTCTGTTTAAAATACCCAGACATTATTTTCTCTAAACATACATTCATCAGATGGTTATTTACAAGTCTGTTCCGGACAAGTTCCTGACATGATTTCGATGGTGCTCTGCCTGTTCTGCCTCTGCGAGGATAAGGATACTCATGATGGCCGCCAAGAACTGGACGATCGCCTGATTCATCGCCTAAGTCATTGTACCAGGCATAGTCATACACTCGGTCAAATTCCTTAAGCTCTCCTGCTCCATTTCCTCTTAAATACATCAGTTGTTCTTCTCTGTACTTCCACAACGGCAATGGAGTCTTATGGGGAAGATATGCCTGCATAGATATCATAAAAGACCAATTTTTTAGCGGAAACCCCACACATTTAATTACAGATCCGTCTGACCCAGAAACGTAGTTACTTTATTAGAGAAGAAAACGCGATCCTTCTGATAATAACTGGCAGGGTAAACCCATGAGTTGCAGAGAAAATGGATGCGTCCATGGCCAGGAACATTTTCAAGTGTAACATTTTTGAGGTAGAACTCACTATGATGATTGTTTCTTATAGAGAATGCTCCTGGAAATCCAATCTCCTCTTCCCAGTCAAATGAAACATGGAAATTTATCTTACTGTCTTCGTTTTGACCCATTGCAGAACTAGAAATCCACTTCTCTAAATATGCTGCAGATCCTGATTTCCCTCTATCTCCATCCTCTGCATTAGTTCCCAACAGATTAAAAAAAAATCAAACAAATCTGACCTGAAACGGAACTATGAAGAAGATGATGTAGTATAGCAAGAAAGAAAAACTCACCAGGATGGCCATGAACGGCGCTGATAAGTCGGAGAGAGACCCTGTTACCCATCAATTCATCAATGAAATCATGAAAGAGTGCTCCAGGATCACTGTAGCCTAAAAGATTCTTCTTCATCACCAAAACAACTATTCCTGTTATCATGCTCCCACTTCCCTCAAATCTCATTTTCTTGCTTCCATTTCCACCAGTGGTGACAGGTTGAACCATATCACTATTACCATTTGAAGACATCCTTGCTTAACGTTATACAACCAAGAAAACAACAAAGAAAGTAAGCTTGTTAGGAAAATCCTGGAAAAGCTATTGCTATTGTGAACTAGTCTTGTATCTGATGGATTTGGAAGGAAGATTCCAAATGAAGAGGAAGCAAGGCCGAAATTCAGCTTGTGATTGATGAAAAGATTCAATCAGGCTGTCCTGAGTTGAGATGGAGGGACTAAAATATATGATTGAATAATGGGAATGAGTTGGAAAATAATGCATGTTTGGATTTGAAAGGGAGAGATTGCATCTATAATTAATTACATCGGAATCCTAAATACGAACCACTTGATTTATAAAAATACGACTATAATATATTGACTTATCTTCATTAACACTACATTATTAGCATATCATGAATATTATTATTATTATGCATATGTTTGTGTTCATCTATATTTGCATATCATCATCTCATTTATCATGTATAATTATGAATTTATTAATAATATGATAATATGTGTTAATTTTTATTAAATATTAAATATTTATTAGTTATATATTAATTGATATGTAATTATTAATAAATACTTGATATTTAATAAAAAATGAATTTATAATTTTATATGATAAATTCAGATCATCCACTAATTCTTCTCAAGAAGTAACATTTCTTTTATTTAACTTAAATTTATTTGATAAAATTAATTATTATAGTAGTGATTAATTTTTGATTACTCATTATTACTCCTTTCATCTTTTTTTTAAATTGTTATTTTAAGAAAAATATTTATCTCATAATGTAATTTTTTAAAGTAACTTTCAATTTCACTCTTTTTTTAGTTTTAATTCATCATTAATTATCAATGTAATTTTCAATATTTTAAATGTCTTCACATTCTCATCTAAAAATCTTTTAAATAAATTTGACATTGATATCAACATATTTAATATTTTAAGAAAAATTTAATTAAGGTAAATAAAGGTATTTAAAAAAATTATTAAATTTTAAATGAAATTCTTAATTTATATGTTAACCTTTAAAATGACAATTAAAACAAGACGAAGGGAGTAGTGTTTAATTGTTTAAATATTGATTTGGAGTTAAATTGTTTTCTGATAATAATGTTTAAATTAATGATTAAATAAAAGTGTGGACATATGAGCTAAAAAAAGAGAGATCTTGAAACTGTGTAGGAAATGAGGGTGATTTCAATATTATACAGTTATAATATTGTAGAATTGAGAATAACTTCGAACAATTTTAAAATTATATAGATATGAGCAATTAAAAATAGCTTAAGAAATCTCATAGCTACTATTCATATAAATAAGATACACCTACTTTTTTTTTTATGTTTATACTACAAGAACTTTGAGTCATTATAAAAATTAAAACTAAGATAATTAGTTTTTCATCGATTATTTTATAAATATCTAAACATTAATTTGTATTAGATATTATCAAATAATTAGAATGACATTTTAATTTATAATCAAAACATTAATTAGTACCTAAATTAATCTTAATCTATCAATATTATATTTTGTTATGATGATACCTAAATTCTTTTGAATTTATGGATGCATGTGTATGTATACTTATTTAAAAAAATCAAAGCCACTTTAGCATTGATTAAATTTTCAGACTATCTATTTAATTATATGAATTATTTATCAAAAAAACATAAATAATTAACTATATATTTTTCAGACTATCTATTTAAAATTAATTATTTGTATATTTGTTGTTTATTGTTTTTATAATGCTTAATTACTATATATTAATAATTAATACAGTGTTTTAATGTTGAAATTTTAGATAAAATTAGTATTTTCATTAATTATTTAATTAAAATAATAAGAAAATAAAAAATTGAAAACTGTATTTTATACGATAATTAGAATAGTTATTTATAGAATATTATTTATTTAAACATGTAAAAGTTAATATGAAAATAATATTACCAAATAATATAAAATTAATTTGCTTAAAGTAATTAAAATACTAAATATTACTTTAAAAATCCTTATCCAATTATATGCCATATTTTATATCATTGTTACTATATAATTAATAATATATTTAATTTATAAAGATAGATTAAAATATCATAATTTTAAAAAAAATTAATATATTAATAATATAATATGATTTCAACATAATTTAATTTATATATTATATTTTTATAAATTAATATTATGATATGATATGATATGATATGATTTTATTTTATTTTATAATAGTAGATTAATATAAATCTAACTATAAATAAATAAAATTCAAATTTTTTTTATATTATATTCATGTTAGATGGTGGATGATATCATAAAGCTATTTATGCATTTATCTATTTAATATAAACTATAAAGAATTATTAGTCTAAAAATAAAATGTGAAATATAAAAAAAAATATATTTTTAAAAAATAAAAGAAAAGGGGAAATTTTAGAAGATAAAGCAGAGGAAGATCAAACCCCAAAACCCAGAAAACTAATTGAATCACCCGAAGAAAAAGACGAAGAAGAAGAATGTTGTTTCAAGTAGGAGGACAAGGGACCCGACCCACTTTCTTCGAGATGGCGGCTGCCCAACAACTTCCCGCCAGTCTCCGTGCAGCTCTAACCTACTCTATAGGCGTACGTAATCTATCCATTCATTTACAGTAATCTTAAAGCTTCATATTTTATCCATTTCCCAATTATTTGCTAAGCTTACATGTAAAGGGTATCTGTTTCTTTTGTTTTTTCTTTCCCAATTCCGTGAATTATCATTGTTTCTGTTTTGCTTTATTGTAAAGCTATAAGCTTTTCATTATGGGCTCTGTTAAAACGCTCATGTGTTGATGTTTAATTTGTAAATATGTAATTACCTGTGTTTCGTGTAGTTTCTAATTTCTTGCTTGTGATCTTAAAGGTATTGGCATTGAGAAGACCTCTCCTTCATAAAGTGTTGGATTATGAAGATGAATTCTTTGGTTTGCTTATGTTGGTCCTTGAGACGCATAGCTTGCGAACTACAGGTTTCTTGCTTTGATTTATTGCTTTCCACAGTCAATAACTTGTGTTGATTGTTGTTTGGTATTAATTTGGATGCTTGTTTTGCTGTTGTAGTTGCATCCAACGGTAATGTCTTGGCAATTTTAAACTATTGAAAGGTCAATCTTTTGAAATGATTGAATTACCAAACAAGTCAATTTTCTTGATACTTCAAATCAACAAGAAGACATGGCAAAACATTCTAATTTAAATAATCTGCTAGCTCTAGAAGAGGGTAGTATAACTGAAGCATCTGATGGGAATTGGTGGGTGACACTTCAATGGAATGCTGCTAAGGCGTAAGTTACTCAGAGATCATAAAGTAGGATGTGTTTGCATTTATTTGAGAGATGAGATATGGAGATTGGCATGCTTTCCATGGTTCCCTAAGTGTCATGCTCTTTCACGTTGCATCACTAAGATTCTTTAATGATTCGTGCAAATAGCTTGCAGCTTATTCTTTCATGCATTCCTCCTTTTTAGATGCATCTTTTTCTGAATCTCTGTATGGATTGCGGAGAAGAGCGGTGAAGATAAGAGCAAAGAAGACTGATGCTCGTTTAAGTTCAGGGGATGGGATTGAGCTCTCTGGATTGCAAAAACGTCAAAGAATTCTTTCAGTTGTATTTCTGGTAGTGTGCTTTTTCTTTAGTATAAGCACTTGTCCTGAAGTTTCTGTTGTTTCTTAAATTAATGGCCAGGTTCTTACAAATACTTATGATGCTGATGGATATTGTATGTTAATAATTTTAGCCTGTGAATATATAGCTGAGACTAAATATAAAAATTGTTTGTCGCAAAAGTGTAATTCACTCTAACTCATCATAAAAAATAATCTCCAATAATTTAGCCTTTGACCGGCAAGTTTGATATATTTGATTAGGTGGTGTTGCCCTATTTCAAGTCAAAACTGCATTCAATATATAACAAAGAAAGGGAAGCCAGGCTTCAAGCTAGTTTATGGGGAGATGATGGAACATTTGGAGATGCTGACTATTTTGATAACAATGAGGGTTCTCTTGTTTCTAGAGGAACTATGGAATCGGAAGCTACAATCAGAACACGTTTAACAAAGAGAATTCAGAATGTAATATTTGCTTGCTACCCATGGTTACATGCTACTAGTGAAGGTACATACAGCTATCGTTCTCATGATGTCTAATGTTGCAATATCAATTTTTGATGATTTTCTTTGTTAATTAGGGCTTCTAATGAAGGAAGTGTGCTACAAAAATGTCTCAATATGTATCAGAGTTTGTAAATGAGTGTCTATAGGATGGAAAAACGTTTTATGGCCCATCATTTTTTCACAATTTGATGATCAAAGAATTAACACGTTTATGCAATTCTTCTTGTGAAATAAACCTCAACCAGGAAATTACAGCTGAAAAATAGCATTCACTTTAGTTCTTAATGCTCATTTTTGCTAGAAAATAAAGTAGCTTTTGGTGAAAGGAAAGATATCAATTCACATAATCTCCTGCTGGAGAATATTCATTTTTCTAAGCACATTTTGCTCTTTATATGCAACGGTTACTTGTCAGTTGGTGGATCTTTTACCCTTGGCTGCTGAATGAATCCAAATGAACTCTTTAGATTAGTCTCTGCTATCAAAATGATTGTCGGCTTAGAAGTTGTATGCAGCTCTTAAAATTTCAAGCCTAATCTAGAGGTTTATGATGCAGGATTGTCATTCACTTATCAACTCTTGTATCTTCTAGATGCTACTGGGTTTTATTCACTAGGACTGCATGCACTTGGGATTCATGTCTGCCGAGCAACCGGGCAGGAACTGGTATTAGATTTTGCAAGAATTTCTGTTCTTTTGCTTTTCCTCGTTTTTGTGTTGTACATACAGAACTTTTAATCTTGATGTAAGCATATGAGAAGGATTGGTTATTATGGAGGTGCACTGTGCCAGAACAGGATTTCTAGCTTTCCAGCAGTTGATATGCCCAGATGTTAGGAAAACTTAACCATTAGTATTTTATGCTGCTAATAAATGGGAGCTCAATGAGCTGTATAGGATAATTCTCAACTTAGATACGTCCAAGCATATATCCACAGTTTCTACTGACATATGTTTTACACACAATAGTCTTTGATTTCTAGGAAATTATTGGTATCCCAGCTAACAATTATTTAATGTCAAGGTAGATGGATACTTCTTCTCGAATATCAAAAATAAGAAGCCGTGAGCGAGAGAGACTTCGTGGCCCCCCATGGTTGAAGGTATCATTTAAATTTATATCAATTATATGGTGATTTTTTGTGTACAATTCTGAAATTGGTAATTCATTTGGACTTTGTGTAGTATTGCGTTTTAGTATGCTAATCAAAGAAGCATAACTTTTGCAGACATTACAAGGAGCATTACTCAGGTGTACATACGCTGTTCTTGACTATGCACAAACTGGTCTAATTGCAGCAGTCTTCTTCTTTAAAGTGAGTAGTAATGATTTGTTTTTAAGAGGATTCAAGCCAAGTGCATATTTACTTGCTTTCATGTTTTTATTCCAGCACTGATTTTATTATTGTCCTTCACTTTCCATCCCATTAATATCTCAGTAGTTTACATGATAAACAAGTCTTACTTTCATCAATTTTGAAGATTTTTTCTCCTTACAGTGAAGGCTGAATTGACGTTCTTTCTATGCTAAAGATTATTTTTGTTGAGATATCTTATTCTGCTAGCATTGATGGTTCAGGGTTATAATGTCATATGTGTTAAGCACATAATGAGGTTTCATCAACGTGTTGCATTTTTCTCAAATTTATAGTGTTTGGCTTCGAGTGCCTGATGTTTTTCCCTTCGGACATACAGATGATGGAATGGTGGTACCAGTCTGCTGAGGAAAGAATGTCAGCTCCAACTGTGTATCCCCCTCCACCGCCCCCTCCACCGCCTAAGGTGAACATGGAACTTTCAGCATCTAGAATGCTAAACAATATGCAAATAGATGGCCACTTTGTGTTTCCCTGATTGCTTGCAAGTATGTTATCTGCTGGAGAAAATGGGAGGCTACCGAGCATAAACATGTCGCATTTCATTTTTGTTTTTCTTTTTTCAGGTTGCCAAAGGGGGTATTCCACTTCCGCCTGATAGAACAATCTGTCCCTTATGCACTCAGAAGCGTGCAAATCCTTCAGTAGTTACAGTATCAGGGTTTGTCTTCTGTTATGCTTGCATATTCAAATACGTATCGCAGGTAAGGTCTCTATCAGCCTTTCTGTCCAAAACAACATTTCAAATTTTGTTCTGAAAAGTAAATTCTTATGGACGCCATGATTCAGAAAATTCTCTGTAAAGTTGATGGTTTTGTTTTGCTTTGTTATGTCACTGTAATAGTACATCCGCTGCCCGGTGACGTTGATGCCAGCAACAACAGACCAGATAAGAAGGCTTTTCCATGACATGTAGGGAGAGACCCTTATAGAGCATATATCAATTCATTTTTTTGTACGAAGAATTCAAGGATCAATTCTGCTGTATGGACAATGGCAACGAAATACAGACAAAGCAAGTTGATCAGAATAATGCAAGCCAGTACCAGTACCATGTGGCTTACACACCCTTTCCGAGGTTTACTACCTCTCCTCATATCCCACTGCATCTGCAGCCATAGTTGCAATGAAGATAGTCGAGCCGAGTTGATGTTCAGGCTCGACTAAGTTTATTATATCTTCATGTATAATGAAACTATTTAGCAAATTTAATAAATATATATTTAATTCATGAGTCTATTACCAAATTGATTTACAAGTATTATTTAGTAAGAGTTTGTTTTATTCAAGTACGCTAGTTAAAGTAAGCTTGTTATGAAATTGGGAAGAACAGTTCTGCTCAATGGTAAAAGGGATCAAAAAGGAAACAAAAAGAAAATCAACGTAGCCATTGGGTAAAGTTAAAACGGATATCAGAAGACATCTATCTACCAATATAATACCATAAAACCGCAACAGTTGCCAACCGCTCATACGGTTGCTAAACCTGAGCAGTAATTCTGACCCAGGCTCTATCGAGCCTTGCTTCAAATGGTGTTGAATCCCATTTCCTTGTCTGATCCTGCACACCATGACCAACATCAATGTCAGCATTTATTTCATTTCATCAACGACAACGTCAGCATTTATTTTATCAACCACACCCCCTGTAGCGTACCTTTCCGATTTCTCTCGTAGAGTTCGAGGTTCCTTTCCCAGAAGAAGAGCCTGAATCTGAATCCATGCTTTGTCCTGTATGACGCCAGTAGCTCCCAACGGTCCCTATAATTCCCGTGCTGCTTCCCTTCTTCGGAGTTATGGATTCAGAAACTTGGTTAAGTTCTCCTAAAACAGGCCTATCTTGGCGATTTCTTGGTGAATTCCCAACGGAATCAGCACTGCCCTTTGACAAGGGTGTTTCGACCAACCAACTAGACAGGCTAGTATCCACTACAAATCCTTGTTCTGAAACCACCTTCTTCTTATCACCCTTCGCTTTCAAATTGTCAGTCAATATATTCAAATCAGGCTCTTCACTTATAACGTTTTCCTTGTCCTGATGGAGTGGCATTATAGCTGCTCTTGCTTTGACTGCTCTCCATTGAGTTATATTTTCTACTGGATTCAAGACACAATCCACATCCGGATTCCTGTTTGTATCTTGGCCGTCTCGATTAGACCGCATGGGCTCCGGAGAAAAACCACAGTTCGTCATTGGACTAGACACCTCCTTTTCACCCACTTCACCTCCATGCCATTCTCGTCTTCTTGAATCAATTGACAGTGAAAACAACGATTCGGATGACTCTTCCTGAATCAAAATTTCACCATCACCGCCACTCACATTCTTGCTGTCACCATCTAGTGAATCCATATCTTCATTCTCTTCCTTTACATAGTTTTGATATCTGTGATTTGGAGGATAAGATGCCCCATTTGATGAAATCAAATCTGAAAACGGTGTCCTTTCATTTGATGTCTTCGCTTCTTCTTCCTTGTTGCTCTCTTCCTTTTCATTGTTTTCTGCAACATTATTACCATCTTCCTCATGGACCTTTGCATTCAAATCAAAAGTCACCTTCTTTTGTCCATTGTCGCTCAAATCTTCCTCGGGCTTGTCTCTGCAATAACATTAACAAATCAATCAAACTAATATGTTCTTAATGCAAATGACATTAAACCCACACACCCATCAACCATAAATCCCTTGAAAAATTAATACATAATTTAAAAAAATCCAAACTTTTCAAAGTTTAAAGTATTGAACTTGACATACCTTGACTGTAAAACTGGGTTAACAATAATGGGTGGCTCTTCAATGACTGGTTGCTCTATCTTAACATCAAGCCGCAAAGCATCAGCAACTCCATCCCTCTTCTGCAACAAACCAACAAATAAACACAGGAAATTCCATAACAAAACTCACACAAAAAAAAAAAGAAATAAAGAAATCAAAACCCAAGAAGGATGGAGATTGAAAAGGATTAGTTATAATTACATGATCATTAAAAGGAGACGCATTCATCAAATGCGTTTGCTTCCTGTGCTTGAAAGCACTGAAGCAACCCAGAAAGCATTTCATTGTAAAGAAAACAGAGATTGACTTGCAAGTCGAAAGTGAAGTAACTTTTCGTGGAAGAAGCAAATCGAAGAAAGAAAAAACTAAACAAAAATGGAGGAAGGAAATAGGGAGTTTTGTTGACCGTTAGGATCCTCTGTTTTCAAAAATTTGTTTGTTTGTTGGATTGAATGGATCAAACCAGAGAGACTCACTTCAATAATATCCCTGGAAACCAAACTCTTTTTTTCCTTTGAACTTAATTTAGCTATAATTATGAAAATAGTCGATTTCAATTTATATTTTATAATAATATTAAATATTTAAAAATTATTATTTTCTTATTATTATATTTTTATGATTTAAAAAAATATATATATATAAAGACGGGTCGCACCAAAATTGTCGTTTTCTGGGAAAAGCGAAAAAAAAGGAGGGGGACACGTGTTAATCACAAAATGACAAAAAAGTAAAACTAATGAAAACCATAAGCTTTTCTTCGCTTCTCCATCAATTCAACTATCATCTCCATCTAACTCCCTAATCCCTCTTTAATTACAATTATTTTTGCCCTAATTATTCATCCCCCTTTCTTAATCCTTGTCCCCAAATTATTTTATTTTCTTATTTATCCATAATTTCATTAATTATTACCGTATTTTATTGTATGTAAATTAATATATAAATTGTTTATTGTTTTTCTTATCATGATTTTAATTAATATTAATATCAATTAATAAGAAATCTGAAATTAGTATTAGCAACACAAACCCAATTTACTCTCAAAATATTTGTAATAATTTCTATTTAAAATATTAAATTATAAAAAATATTATAAATTAAATGACAATCATTCACTAGTTATACGTTAAATGATATATTTTTTAAAAAAATTTAAATTCATATTAAAATAATAATTTTTTATTTGAGACAAAAAAACAGCAAACACTTTCGTCTAAGCTAGAAGCTTCCCCGGTTAAAACTGAAGGAGGTGGAGGCTATCACCGTAAATGAAGTGACGTGTCAGTCAAAAAGGGGCGAGTATGAAGTAATATCCACGTCAGTCGAGTATGGGTCCACTGCCTCTACCCTCTGCCACCTTTCTTTCAACTGCTCTTCCACCATTGCCCTTTTCTTTCACCTAATTTTGTTATTTAAATGATTATTATTTTTATCTTTTTTTTTAATTATATATTTTTATATGATCTTATCAATATTCAACTGGTAATATCATTTATTATCATATTAATCATATTTATTGATGATTTATGATCAACAATCAATAATAATAATAATAAATAAAAATAATTTTAATACTTTTAAATAAATATGAAAGTAAATTGAAAAATAAGAGTTTATTTATTAGCTTTGAATTTTAAAATATAATTGTATAAAAAAATTACCACTAATTTGATGGTTCGATTATAAAAAAAAAAATAGAAATATTTGATTGAATTTTAAAGTAATTAAAATATTAAAAAAAAGAGCTAAAAAGAACAGCTGGTAGATAATGATGATCGATGAAAGAGATGTAAGGGTGTGTGTGGGGTCCACATCAATTCCCAAGTGAGCCAAAGTAACCAACCTCGAATATATTCCCTTTATTCTTTCCTTTTGTTGGTTTTTTTCTCCAATAGTGAAAGAAAACATCATAACATCAATTATAATTAATCTAAACTTGATAACTATTTAATTCAGAGTTACAATCAGATAACTAGCAAAGTAATAAAGATTTTCATGTTTGTATGAAGATGATCCGTCATATTAAAAATTGTTATCCTAGATAGAAGAATTCTATCATTATTTTATCGTTCTATTTAATTTAAATTCAAAACAATTGATTATTTTTATGAAGTTGAAAGTGATAATTTAATAATCAGAATTGCATATCAGATTCTTTGTTTTTAGGTATGACGGAGTAAAATAATAGGATTGGTTGATTTTTAATTTGCTACTTGTATTTACAAAATTAAACCGATTTACATTTTCCAAAATAATATTGACTGATAAACTAATTCTTAATTCAAAAAATTAAAGTTTAATTCAAGATAATTGGATTCAGCCAATTGCTCTTATTCAAATCAATCCAGTCCTTTTTCTTTTTTTCTTTTTTTCTTTTTTTCTTTTTTTTTTTGCAATTAAACGATATCTGATGATGGTTTTATATGAAAAGTAATCATTTTTAGTAGCTAATTGTTCATAATATTTTAATTGTTTTTATCATGAAAAAGAATCGATCATTGTTTCTTCACTTTCAATAATAATTATATTAAAGATTAAACAGTTATTGAATGTTATTTAATCATGAGATGGGATTGGAATTGTCCACTGTGGTGGACTACAGTGTAAATTTTGGTTCTTTGCTTCAATGGTAGGAAGCTGGACCAGTATATATATATATATGTTTATGTATATATTTATATATAATTCAGAGCAAAACGCCAAACCCATCTTGTTAAAGAAGATGATGATTAATTGTATATTATATACTTTGCACACCCAGATAATATAATGTCTGTTTGTTTCTTGAGAATCCGAAAACTGGAAAATTTTTTGTTAATTTTCCGATGTTCCTTCATATTCATTCCTTTTCTCTCTGACATCTCTGACAATTCTTTCTTGTTTTTATTTTTTTCTTTTCTTTTCTAGCAAGGCCAAGATATCATATTTCCATTTTCAGGTTGTGTTTTTGTTTGGTGGGTGGTGAAAAAGATTGAAAATTTACTGCTTTGGGGATAATCTGGTGGATGAATGTTTTGCTTTTGCAAGTGTTTTGATATGGCAGGAATCTTTCTGAATGCTAACTTCGTATGGGTTCTTTGTTTTCTTGAGCCAAGATGACAAGTTCTTGTTCTGTTTTTGAGCAACTTGCATCTGCTTGTTGTTTTCCATGAAAAGCAAATCCTTTCTGACCATAAAAAAAAAAACCAGGGAAAAAATCCAAGCTTTTGAGCCTGTGATCATCTTTTTTGTGGATATTATAATTCATTGGCCTGCATTTCTTTTTTTTCCCCCTCTTTTTTGTATGAATTAGAAGGAAAGTTCTTGTTAACTTTCCAGGTAGAAATGGACCAGAGTGATTGAAAGAAGTCTTAAATGAAGTTTTTAATGAATGGCTGATAGTTGAAATTTCTACTTTTCTTGGCTTGCTTTCAGGTGAGACTCATGTCAAAGAAACAAGGCTATTTACATGTATAGAAAAATCAAAGTTCGGTGGAGTAACTTCTGCTTTCATGTGATTGCTGATGCAAAGTAGTTGATGTGCGATTCCAGGAAAGAAACAAAACCTGAGTCGACGGAAGAGACAGTTTCAGATCATTCTCTGTTGGGTTGTTGATATTTGTTAAAAGGAAATCGGTGCTAGTAGAGAGAAAGGGTATGGAGCCATTGGGTCAGAAATCTCTTGAAAGAGTGGTTTCTCAGAGAGCTCTGCAAATGGGTAGCTCATTTCCTTGTCAAATATGTGTTGTGGGTTTTCTTTGTGGAGTTTGTCTTACTTCTTTGTTCTTAGCTGCCCTTACTTCTCTTGGGAGTTTCGTGCTTGGTGGGATTTCTTTTTCTTCTGTTTCTGTATCGAATCCATCACCATCAAGTTCTGAGTCAACCAGTGAGTTCAATTCTCTCATTTCTCTCACAATTCTTGCTCGCCTTTTGTTCCTATCCAGTTTTGAATGATTTTCCTGCTTGATTTATCATAACAAATCTTCTAAATCCAAGGAAGAATCTTGGGGAGAAATCAAATCCTGTGGATTAGGATACAATTCTGAAAGTGTTTGTCAAAAAAAACACAAATCAATTACAGTAATACTTTTGATGTTGAGTGAAGATACGGCAGAAGATTTCATGCATGAAAAGTGAGGAACATGATAACAGAGTGTGAAGGAAGGAACTTAATTAGTGCTAAATAATGCATTTTCTTTACTTGTTTACTTGGCTGCTTTACTTTGACTGAACTGTGCATTGTTTTATCATAATTAGTTCATCCACTTAGTTTCTAATTTGCTTCAAAATGAAGCTAACAATCCCTTCTTTCGAGCTGTTTACTGTAATTAGTTTCATCTATTATGTATCTAATTGCTTCAAATTCAAGACCTTTTGAGCTGTTCATTGATTTTAGTAATTTTGAAGGTTCAGAAAAACGAAGTGTGGTCCTTCTGGTTTTAGCCTTTATGAACAAGCAAGGCATTGGAATTGATCTTCTGAAGGCATTCTTCCTTTGAAATATAATCACTTTAAGCTCCAATCTCTAACCCAAGAATGATACGGATTAATTATTGCTGATGTTTTGTTTAATGAGCTTTTTATGCTTAATGATTCCTTGGTTCTTACTAGCGGAGTTTACAAGCAAAAGGGTTTTTTGTTGTGTTGAATTGCAGATGTGGTTGTAAGTACCGACTGTAAATATAAACTAAAGGGAACTAAGACATGGGATGATTCACAAAGAAGCAAAGATGGCGAGAAAGTTTTGCTATTACATTCAGCTTGGAGTGCGTCATTATCTGAATCCTTTGAGGGAGAAAATGAGTTCCTGCAGAATCTCGGACTGGAAAAGTCTGCCATACCAAATGCCCCTCATTTCGAGAACTGTAAATCAAGTGCTAGAGTGAACAGACGTCTTGATAGTCGAGCCGAAAATGAAAGCTTTCCTCCCTGGACAACTTGGAGAGGATTGCTGGACATTCACCCTGCATCCACAGCCAACGAGCAACTTAGATACCACAGGCATCTGGCCATGTCGGAAGGTGCTTATCCTCCCTGGGTATGTCCTCGGGTTATATAGTCCAATCACAACTTGGAAATTTTCTAGATGTGCAATTTTCTGATGAACATGATGAATTATTTTCCTTCAGATTACGGGATCAGACGAAGAAAATTATCCTCTTACGAGGAAAGTTCAACGTGACATATGGGTCCATCAGCATCCGCCAGACTGTAGGGATCCGAATGTAAAGTTTCTTGTTGCTGACTGGGAGAGATTACCTGGCTTTGGCATTGGAGCTCAGTTAGCTGGAATGTGTGGACTTCTTGCTATAGCAATCAAGGAGAAACGGGTCCTCGTTACGGGGTACTATAATCGTGCTGATCATGACGGCTGTAAGGGTACGTGTTGTATAAAAAGGTCGCTATTTCGACATTGAAGACGTGAAGTTGTCAACGATGTCCGACTTGATTAGACGAAACAAAAACTCAGAGATTGCTTGGAAAAAACCATGATATTGATATATGATATGCATGTACGATGATGTAGGTTCTGCTCGCTCGAGTTGGTCGTGCTACTTCCTTCCAGAGACATCCCAAGAATGCCAAGATCGTGCTTTTGAGCTTATGGGCCATAAAGAAGCATGGGAAAATGGAAGCATAACTACAAAAGACAACTACAATTCCAAGGAAATATGGTCTGGTCGAACTCCAAGGTAAGTAATGGCATGTGTAGTTTGGTTCGCGCTCATGGGAAACTAATCTCATGTTTGTTCTAAACTATAGTTGTTATCTAATGCAGGATGTGGGGTGATCCTTGGAGTTATTTGCAGCCAACGACAGAAATAAATGGCACTTTGATCGCTTCTCATCGTAAAATGGACCGCAGGTGGTGGAGAGCACAGGTAAGAGTTGTCAAAATGATCCAGCAATGGAGGGAGGTAGGGAGGGAATGACTAACATGACTTCTATGATCATCTAATTACTGCCGTATTTTTGTCGTTTCAGGCAACACGTTACTTGATGAGATTTCAAACGGAGTATACTTGTGGCTTGATGAATGTTGCTCGTAATTCTGCATTTGGAATGGAAGCTGCAAAGATGGTTCTTGCTACCCTCGGAGATGCATGGCCAACGGTTTGTCTATCTCGTCTTCTCCTCCACTCGTCAACTCCGGACATGATGAACGAGATAACTTTTCTTCGTTATATTTCTTCTTGAAATGACTGTACTATTGGCTCTCTGAATACAGCAAGCGACGAACAAGCCGGAGTCGGATATTCAACGATTTGTTTGGTCAAATCACAAGCCATGGATCCCTCGGCCGATGCTTAGCATGCATGTAAGAATGGGAGATAAGGCATGTGAAATGAAAGTGGTTGAATTTGAAGAATACATGCAACTTGCAGACCGAATAAGACATCAGTTTCCTCACCTAAACAGCATTTGGTTGTCAACCGAGATGCAGGTCTGGGGGCTTGATCCTGACAGCGGATGTCTCATCTATAACTATCATGCATCCATGTTTGCTAATACCTTTAATCTGCTACTTTTGCAGGAGGTGATTGATAAATCGAAACTGTACACGAACTGGAACTTCTACTACAGCAACGTGACACGGCAAGTAGGTAATACGACAATGGCAACATATGAAGCCAGTCTGGGGAGGCAAACCAGCACAAATTACCCTCTTGTTAATTTCTTGATGGCAATAGAAGCCGATTTCTTCATAGGAGCATTGGGTTCAACATGGTGCTATCTCATAGATGGTATGAGGAATACTGGAGGGAAAGTGATGGCTGGATACCTGAGTGTTAACAAAGACAGATTCTGGTAGAGAGCAGTCTTGTAAATACGTGTTGTGTAGATTCTGAGTGTCAATGTTAATAGAGCTAAATTTTGTGGCTTAATGATGCCACCCCATTGTACATTCTCCTTTGAACACTGAAATAAAATGCAATTTGCTGTTGTTGTTTAGTCCCGGAGGCATATGGTCAATTCCATGAGGCTTGCATTTGTGTTTTATTTCCTTAGCAGGTCGTGACAAATCAGATTCTCGGACACCAAAGCAAAAATGGTTACAATGCGTTGTAGAAATAAAAGAACTGCGGTGAATTCTCCATTCCAAATCAAAAGTGCAGGTCAAAAATGACCAAGGAAAAAGAATAACCAATCACACAAGTCTGAGCTTGATAAGCACCTGATTTTGATACAAAGATTAATGTCGAAGGAATGTAAATTAAGATATTTTTAAGTTGAGGGGAAAAGGGAGACTTCGCTCCTCACCAATTTCACATCACATAACAATACGATAGAAGAAGACAAGAGTCTTCAAGATAAACAAGTGATTTGCCTAAGCATCCAATGCCTGGTCTCGAAGAAGAATAAAAAAAGGTCAGACGACCATCTCTTTTCCCCTGCAAAGAGGTTTTCCATGCGACAGTCTGTGCAGCTAGTCTTCCACCTCTCCGCTCAAATGATGTGATTCACCATCCCCATTTCTGGCCGCTGCCTGTTGTTTCCTGTGTTTCTTGTTCTTGGATTTCTTAGCCTTCATCCGGCGCTTCTTCTCATTGGCATCAACCCATGTATAATCTGATGGTATGTGAAATGGGTCGATATCATCTTTGTACCTGTGACTTTCACTGTCGCTTGATTGCCCACCACGACTCCCTCTCATCCATGATATCCATGATGTGGACCCTTCCGATTCCTTCGACTTGGCATCCTGAAAATGAGCTGGGCTGGAGAGAGGGGTTGAGAACTCCTCCACCGGCTGAAGCTCCTCAAATTTTGTGAAAGTAACAAGCACTCTGATAGTTGGGACAATGGGGATGGCAACCTGCAAAAAGGAAATCAAGATGTGACCATGCCCTTCATTGCTCAGTAGCACAAAGCAGGGACTAGAGTAGCACACCACTGCAATATCTTTGTTCATACCAGTTCAGTTTTAGCAAATGTCTTCTTAACAAAAATCTATGTCATAGGAACAACTCAATTTACAGTCATAATACAAATTGATTGCGTTTTATTCACATCCGAAAGATGAAAAAGGGGGCACGGTAGAAAACTATAGCATTCAAAACCAATCAACACAACTAACGATTTCAGGTTGATGAAGTAGCTTAACATTATTCATTAGAAGTGAAAAAAAGGGGCATGAAAGGCTTATCTTGCAATTATATAACAGTACAAAGCAAGTGCTTGTGAGATTCACTATTATTGCATGCTCTAATTACTACTCCTGTGAGCTGCATAAATCTTCCCACAAATGGAAAAAAAAAAAAAAGAAACACTTAACGGGCTCAGGTTTCCCTGCCACGACCTGTAAATGGCATCTAAAACCCAGTCCAGACTTGAGCTTGAAGGTCACAACTTAAACTATAATCCAAAGAGTTCTGATTGCTCTAAATTCCGCACAATTCTGTGAGTAGAACTTCGGCCCCTAAACAATCAATCAAACATAATAGAAAAAAAGGCCGTAAATACATGCCACAAATAGGTCTCTGAGTGCATGAATCACTTACATGCCTACCAATCATCTGAGTTATATCTTCATTTTAGCTTTAAATTGTAATTACACGTTAGATAAAACGCCATAATTACCCTCGTGTTTTAAACTTCATTTCATGGAAGCCGTTTCTGCTATGTGAACATCATATAATGAGAAACGGGATTATCACCGAACTTCCCAAGAGAACCAACACCTACATGGCAAAGTTGGGTTCCACCTCAATTCTAGTCATTATACGTTATTGACTGAAAAATGTTAATTCTTTCAATAATAAAATTAACCCACCAAGGAGAAATGAATTATGTTGGACCTTGTTCTCCAATTTTACTAAATACAAAACTTGATTATGAAGGTTTTTTTCAAATCTCAGGTTATACATCACAGCATATCTTCTTTCTTGTTACATAGAGCTCTCCCTGACGAATGCTTCTGGTCTAAGATGAACTGATGACTACAGCTACAGTAATGAGATCGCTAAATTAAACCAAGAGACGATGAGCGCCATTAGATAACATAGTAGAAGTCCAAACATTGAGGTGAAAGGCATGAAAGCTGTCCATTAGATGTCAAGATTTTCCTTTTAAGATATCCTATAAAAGGAATTGTGAAGTCATCATAAAGTTCATTCAAAGATGGTCCCCAATTTTACTGAACTAAACCATGTTTTTCCTAGTACAAAACATGGGTGGTCAAGCAATAACCTCTCTGAATCTCCACCACAACTCAATTCCCAACGCATAGAAAATCACAAAAGAAAGAAACAGAAAGGAAGGGAAGAAAATGGAGCCATAGCAACAGGACATCAACTTGGAAAAATATTAACATGCTTAATATCATAATGAAAGTAGCGATGAAGTAAAAGAATATCTCAGAAGAAAAATGTAAAATAACCACAAACATGTACGGATAATAGGCAGGTCAAGATGAAATAAAAGATACAGGTAGTTCTCAGATTACCTTCACAGGAAATGTTCCTTGAGGTAGTTTAGTTGTCAAAAGCTCCCTAAGCCTCCTGATAGCCTTGACCTTATTGGCTAATATGTCAAGTAAAGGGAGGAGCTCCTCAGTTTTCAAAGGGAAGTCCGGTGTTAGCCACAATACAGGCCTTAACCCCTTCTTGTACTCGCTCTCATGCTTGGACTCGCTACCAAGTGCTTTCTTCTTTTTCTTCTTGGAGCCTTTATCCTTTCCCTTCTTTGCATCCCCTAAATCTTCTCTAGAAAATTCAGATGAAAGTATTTGATTATCAACTGATTTTTGGATCCCACCTTCAGGTGCTAGCTTAGAAAATTTCTTCAAGATCTTTGAATCTTCAGGATCATCATGATTTTGTTTTGAGCCTTTGTTCTTCCAACCAAACCAACTCTTCTTCTCTTTTAAAGAACCGTTGGATTCCCCATTTTCATAGGCACCTCCTGAACCGTTTTCTTGAAACTTAACAACCCCAGGTTCCTCATCATCACAAACACCATCTGCATTCTCCATCCGAAGTGCAGTATCCAACTGCTTCCTCTCTTCTGCTGTCAATACATCATCGAACTCATCATTATCAGCACCATTTGCCAATCTTTCTTCATCATCCACTGCAAAAAGCTCCTCATCTGTCATTGCACCAGGAACCCGCCTTGACTTCACACTTACCATTACATGAAGCATGTCATAAACTTTGGCCTTCCAATTTCCAACCATCTCTGTCCTCTCTTGTCGCCTCCAATTCAAATGAGGAACAAGCTCTGCCTGAGTGACATCAATGCCTGGCCTATACATATTAGTTTGAGACATTAATGCCACTTCATGCGCAACTTCTGCTTCTGTTGGCTGGGCACCAGCCCCCTCCAAGGCATTAGTAACCTCTTTCTCTTTGTGAGCAAGAACAATCAAAGAACCTGGTGACAATGACATATTACCATCCTCTGAAGTGTATCCCTCTCCCAAGAAGAGAAAGGTTTGATCTGATCTTTGAATCCTAAATCCATCAAACCCAGCAAGGGTCATATCAGCACGGAGGTTAGAACCACGCTTCCAAATGCGATAAGTGTCTGATGGGGCAATGCGACCAATAAATGGGATAACTGAACTTTCAAAATGAAAAGTTATCTCCATGTAAAAGTCACGAATACGACCAGCTGAGGCAATGATACGTGGAAGTCTGCGGCACCATTTTGCCCAAGCAAGAGGTTGATAATGCCTGGCAATTATCATTGCAATTTGTTCCTCTCTTGTACAAACTGCTTCTTGAAGAGCACTCCAACCATTCTCATTCTGCAGACTCCAATCTGCACCAGCTGCCATCAAAATTTCAGCAGATGTTTGGTCTCTCAGTTTAACAGCAAGATGCAAAGGAGTCTCTCGGCCAGGAACATCTCGACGGTCAATAACAGCAGAAAGAGTATCAGCTTGGTCCTCAGCCGCAAGCGACTCCTCTTCTGTATTAACTTCACCAGCCTTAGCTAGACGTGGGAGGGTTGAAATAATTCCCCTTAAGGCTGCATAATCACGTCGTGCAACAGCTAGGTGGGCAGGACTATGGGCATACTTGGACAAATCTTCCATACTCTCTGTCTCTCTACCTCTCTTCTCCAATTTGTATTCTTTCTATACCTAAACTATAATGTCAGGTCCATTTCTTGGTAAGTATTATTTCACAGCAATGTATAGCGCTTTACTCACCTAAGAGATAAGGGCTTTTCCAGTACTTAGTCCTAATTCTTTCACAAATCAAGTTGAAATCTTGCCAGGAAGCCAAATTATGCCCAATAGAAAATGATCAATTGGCACCGAAACTGGAAAATCAAGGCACTATATAAAATAATGACAATCCGAAATCCCTCAATATTGCCCAAATTTCTACCATTTTTCCCTTAAAGACTACTAAATCACACTTCAATCCAGTGATCTTGAGTTCATTAAACTCGAATCAACCTTTCACAAAGTTCAAATCTGAAATAACAAAAAGAAACCAAACAATCAAACTTACAGAATTACTAAAAAGAAAATTCAAGTTTACTCACTCACCAAAAGCTTTTCATGTAAAATAGAGATCACCTTTTTTAGGAACTTCAAACCCCCCGCAAAAAAAGAGGACTTCGCCCAATTGTTTTAACGCCTTCAAGAGAAAAACAACTAAATCCCAAACAAGTAGCTACTTTTCTAACTAACTCAATTTTCGATTTCCCTCCGAAAGCGAAAATAAATAATATAAACTACACCCATATCCCAAAAAAGTAGCTTCCGCCTCCCCCCTCATTTCAATCCCTTGATTTTCTCACCCACCCAAGTAACCACAAAAGATAAAGCAACACTAAAAGCCATTACCTGAAGAACAGCGTCGTTTATAAATCAGTAATGCGGATCATTCTGGTTCAATTTTTGAAGCTTTTTTTTTTCTTTATAAGCAGTTTGCAAGACTGTTGCCTTCTCTTTCAAAATTCTTTAAGAGGCAGAGAAGTGTGTGACAGTGGGTGTGGGGGAAGAAGGAGAGAGAAGGAAAGAATCGAACGGTTAAAGAGATGAGATCTAACGGTCAGGATCTTCACTGATTATTAGTACTGACAAGTCGAAAGGAGGTGACGTAACCTAACTCGGTCATGACTGGGAAGACCTTCAACTCGAAACCCGAACTCAGATCTCTCTGTCTATCTGTATAATCACTGTCATTTAATGTCTCCTCTCTTGCTGAGTTTTCTTTTTTTCTTTTTCATTTATGTACTTCGGTTCAACGTAAATTAAGCTAGAATTTGATTTGAAGGAGGAAATCTGACCATGAAGTTGTGAGAAATTACGTAAAGTGCCACTGTTGACGGTTAAAAAGGTCCGGAGAGAGTGGTGATGGGGCCGTAGTGTGAGATCCAATGATGCCTGATACTGTCCACTCACTGCACTCAAACTGATTTTTTATTTTTATTTTTCCTGCTAATAATATTTTCTCTTTTATTATTATTACTACTGACCAAATTATTTGCTATCAAAATGCTCCTAAAATTGTTTAAAATTACTTTTTTTAAAATACAACTATTTAATTATTTTAATAAAAATATAAAAATCAGCATTAATTACATTCAATTAATAAAATAAATGATGAATTATTTAATAACTGTTTCATGCTGATATTATCATATATAAAATTTATCATAGTCAGAAAAAGCAGAGAACCTTGCTGTAGTACCCATCAGCTTTAGTCAATTTTAAAATATATATATTATTGGGTGATTTGAAATTTTCACTATTTTTATTTTAATTTTGATTTTTCCCAGCTTAAAATTTAAACGTTAATTCTAAAAAATATATAATTATTTAATTTTCAAACATATAATCATGGTTTTTTTCTTTATCTTAAGTAAGAATGAAGGAAAGTTGAATACCAAAAACATGTAATCAAACATGCTACCTCTTTTACGTTAATAGGGAAAGCTACAGGTGATGGATTTCTTATATAAATATATATATATATATATATATATATATATTAATATAAAATAAATAAATTTATAATATTCAGTAAAAATTCAAACATATCATTATACTATTAGGATAATTGTAAAAAATAATGAATTTAATATCAAATTTTATTAAGATAGAATAAAGATTATAAAATTTAAGAACCTCTCCTTTAATAATATGATTAAATACATTATTTTATAAATTATTGTTTCAATAAAAACGATTATTATTTACTATACGTTTAAATTCATTATAGATTTTTTCTTAGCAATGACTTAACTCATCTTTTTATAGAAGTTTGGGTTGAATTTTGAAAAATGATAATTTATTTAAGATTTAAAATTTCCACGTTAATTTAAATATTTTTTTAATATATCGATGTAAATTTAAACATATTTCATTATTTTATAATTACCGGATAATTTATTGAAATATTATGATAAATTAAGGCTCGATAAATGCTAAATAACCATTTAATTTTGTTAGATATAGCTCATATACTGATTAAGGGGCAGATGTCGGAGCGGAGCGGAGAGAGTGAGTGGAGCGTAACGAAACGAGCGAACGGAGCGGAATGACTACATCTGCCCATCGGGGGGAGTTTCATGAGTTGTGGGTGCGGGAGCTCCACCCCCACGGTACTGTATGAGGTATTTTGATAATTATACCATTTATGGTTATTATTAAATACAACTGTAAATGTAACCTATATTACGCGAATAATAAAAACAGCCGCTCATCGCTTCCGAGGATGTAGACACATTATCGAACCTCGTTAAATTTTGTGTTCTTACTTTTCTTTCTTGTTTTCATCTTGATCTTAAATTTATCTATCTAGAAAAAGATACGAAGTCGGGAAGTTGGGCACTTAGGAAACCAAAAAAACTCATTGTATGAAAAAAAAAATGAAGTACATGCAGAAAAGGAAAAGAAAGCACAAACAGTTGTTGGTAGAGATGATGACATATCATGTGAAGTTTACGAGAGTTAATAATGTTTTTTTTTTTGTATATTTTTCATCTTAAAAAGTATTTAATATTTATTTTAGAAAATTCTCGATCATCCAATAAATTATTTTATTTTAAGATTTTAATTCAAATTTTATGATTAACACGTATTAAACTTTAATTATTTTTTAAATATGTTATTGGTGTAAATGAAATACTTAATTCACACTATAATTAATACATATAATTTTACACTACTGCTCTGAAATACAATTATTCACTTTTGTTTTAAATTAAATGATAAAGACATGCTTCTTTTTCGAAAATATTTAAATTGATTTTTTAATTTTTTAAATCATGTTATATTCTGTTTTTAAAAATATATGAATTTAAGATATTTATATTAAATTTGATTTTAAATCCAAAGAGTAAAAATTAATCATAATTAATTTATTGATATAATATCAAAATTTCTATCAATAAAATAGTTGAAATTTAATTCATATAAATATTATTTATTAAATAATGTATAACAGAAAATAGATAATATATATTTTTCAAAAAAATTATAAAAAAAATATTTTTAAAAATAATATAATTAATTTAAAATAATTTTTAAAAATAAAATGTTAAATGTTAAACAGTAATTGGAACAGATGGATCAAGAGATGAGAAGCAGAGGACCCCCCACCCCCACCAATTAGGAGCCAACTTAGCCTCACGTGAAATCTGATTGGTTTGTACTTTTTTTTTTAATTTGGAATCTGATTGGTCTGATTCATATCTAGCAGATTTCCCTTTTTTATTTTTTATTTATGCTTTCTTTATTACGATATTTATTTATATTTTCAGGAAAACAAATAAGTTATATAATTCTGAAAGGGTTAAATTCAACAAGTATAATCACAAATTCGATATTAATACATTATGGATTTATAAATTTATAAATAGATTTTATAGTTTAATAATATAAATTTTTCTTAAAGAATTTATGAGGTAGTTTGGATTGAAGAAATCTAAATATTACATGGAATTTAAATTTATGATTTTTAAAATCTATAAAATTTCAAATTTTTTTGTTTAATTGAAAATATAAAATCCATAAATTTTAATGGTATTCTTATAATAAAATTAAATAAATCACGTTCTCATATAAATAAAAAATTATGGAATTTGAAAAAATTACCTTCGAGGTGGGAATTCAAATTTCATCGAAATGAGAGAATTCATATCTACGTGAAAATTTAACATTTCATGAATTGTTTTAGTTTGTTAAGGGTAGAATAGATTATTTATATTTATATTTTATTTATGTATTTTAATGGTACGTTGAATGAAACATTTTGATATCTCTTGTACTCCTAAAGCTTTATAAAGAGAGTAATTAATCAATCTTGAGTAATGTCTAAAAGTTTGCATGATGACAATAACTTGCTAGACTTATCTTTAATGTATGATATTTTTTTTTGTCTACACACAAAGCAAGAATCAAATCAATGTATTAATTTCATTATCAATAAAACAAGTAGTCAAATTTATTCAATCATAGTATCTCATGTGTTATCTTATTGTGCATTTTCCTTGATATTCGTGTTATATAAGGAGTTCATGATACTCTTCTAATTGAAACAGTATTGCTAGCAATGATCATATATGAGGTTTGGTTTAGTCATGAACTGATTATCCATGTAAATAATGTGTCTGTTAGCGTATAAATGAGTTATTTTCACATGCAATATAAATCAACAAGTTTTAAATTTATAATCCTTAAATTGTAATTACGCCACCGCAAGAGTACGGGTCGCAACTGTAGTATAAGGGTATCGTTCACTGGGACCAAGAGCGGCTAAGTACTAGTTATTGATTTTATCGATTATCTAGGCAAATCAACATTATAGTTTATTTAATTAACTAAAAGCATAAACTAACTACTAAATATATATAATATATAATTAAATCTAAGATTGAACGATGATGAACAAAGATTAAACCTTCATTA
>CANYBF011900019.1:0-28576 GCA_948192965.1 Dalechampia spathulata | reverse complement strand
CACTACAATTGTGCTTATAAAGAAATGTTTACAGAATGAATGGATTCATTTAAGGAATCATATAGGCATGTGATAAACAGACATTACAGAGCTAATACACAGGGCATAGTTATGCCACAGAAAATGATATACAGTTAAATGAGCTTAGGCTCAAGAACAGATATGAACATGCTAAAGAAAAGATATTTATATGAGTAAAGCCTTAATATGTTAATGATTTGATGTAATAAAGATAATGAAAGCTACTGGCCTAGCTTAAATAAAAGGTATACCAAGCATGAAACTTGTATATCAAAAAGGTCATGGAAAGTTATAGATGAATAGAAAAGTGTGCAAGGTAATAGATGAATGATGATTAGTGATTTATGAATAGTAAATAATGCTTTAGGCATTATTGTGAACAGAAAATAAGAGAGGTTTAAGAAGTAAGAAATGATATAGTGACAATGATTAATGTAGATCATTATGATTGATTTAAACGTGATACTTTTGATTTTGTTTATAGCATCACTGAGTTTTATACTCAGCGTTCGTTATTTGATGGACGCAAGTTACCAGGAAATTAGAGCGCACGAATTCCAGAGCACCAGTTCAGCAGGACTTATGTTGAAGGCAAGGGTTTGGAAGTTTTATGTTTTGTTTTATATAGGAAAATTTATATAATAGAGTATTGTAATAAGGCAGTTAAAAACATGGGTGCAATGTGAGTTCAAATATTCTTAAATGGGTTTCATTACATAAGAATTTTATATGTATAAATTTACATGTATAATTTGATTAAATTCTAAATCGCAAATGCTTTTCAATTATAAATTTTGCAAATGTAAAGTTTGTTTTTTTTAAGGTAATATAAATATATATGTAAACATCCCTTGTAGAATAATTAATAGTTTCTATGTATTGGAGACTGTTCATTATTCTACGGGAGCATGTTCCATCTTGGAGCGGGGTGTGACATTTCATGTGTTTATACTATTTAGCTATAGAATTTTACATTTTAGAGTATAGTTTATTCGTTTCATGCATTTTAATCTTA
Organism: Dalechampia spathulata; assembly: GCA_948192965.1. Classification (NCBI taxonomy): domain Eukaryota; kingdom Viridiplantae; phylum Streptophyta; class Magnoliopsida; order Malpighiales; family Euphorbiaceae; genus Dalechampia; species Dalechampia spathulata. The sequence continues at coordinate 27,540 of CANYBF011900019.1, read as the reverse complement.
ATCATAATCATTTTTCTTATGTAACTCTTGCATAAAAACTCTTTAGATCATATTTTATAGGATTAGAAGGATGATTCCATCTAGCAAGTAAATCTTTAAGCAGCAGGTTTGAATCGAGAGTCATGTCGTGTTACCTCGAATTGGCATGCATTGTTAGGAATTTGATCAATACGAGTCGTGTCAAGGGTAACATGACTCATGTTGGCGTTGATTTGAGTTGCATTTCATCATATGAGCTCAACATGACTCATGTTGACTTTTTTTCGATCATGATTTTTCATGTATTTTTACCTTGAATTGAAGCTGTTTAATTATTTTTTAAAGAGTCATGATAGTACATATGAAAATACCCTTCCCTTAGCAGTTTTATATGCGATATAGGGCAAGAATTGAGAATTTTATGGGAAATCTATCATTCTATATTGTAATTTTTAGATTTTCTCTTTTTGGAATCATATGATTAGGTTTAGGATTTTATTATTTACTAATCTGTTTTCGATCTTTCGTATTTTTAGTTTATGTTCAAGGAGTTAGGTAGAAATTGAAGCAGAGGAGTGAAGAGGAAGCTTGAAGGAATAAAACTTGAAGATATTCTAAAGATTGAAGATTTATATTTCATTCTTTTAGTATAATTTATATTTATGATTGTATTTCTTATTAGTATTACGTTACTTTGCAGTTCCTTTTATTTCTTTATACTTTAATAAATTTTGATCATAGGGTTGGAGTTTTATGTGTTTGAACAAAATGATATTTTCTGTTTAGCAATCTATTTCTTATTCTACATGTTGTTGTGTTAAGATTAATGATTATGGTGTTGTACTTTGTTAAAAATGACTCTTTAACTAGTTTGAACGCTAATTGGTTGGTTAATTGCTTTGAAAAAAGAGTTAATTAAACTGAACGAACATAATAACACTATTAAGTTAATTGTCTAGACGTATGAGTTAAATTAATCGGAGGCTTGAGTGTAGTAAATCAGTTTAATCACTAAACACTACCTTGATGAAATCCAAACATGATTGACAATGGATTAGATGATTCTGTTGTAGCATGATTTCAACCTTGTGTGTTTATATACTATGTACATTAAACCTAGTTAAATGACATGTTAGTTACTTTTGATAAATATTGATGAATGAAGTTTTTGACATCGTTGTTAGGGAAATTACATATATTGTAAAACTTGTTAAATGAATGAATGATAAATTATTTGTCTAAATAATTGATAAAATTAATAGCTAGTACTTGATCATATTAGATCCCAAAAAATGATACCCTTAAGTTATATTCGCGATTCGTACTTTTACGATGACACAAGTTCATACTAAGGATTATAAATGTAAAATTTATTGAATTTGCATATATTTAAATAACATCAATTCATACACTAACATCTTATAAATCAAATAAATTTATCATGATATATATTTTTGTTTTGATTTTTCAAAAATATCTTAATTAGTTGATGCATTTAACCATATTAAACATTTTAGTCTTTGATGTTAATTTTCAAATAATAATTTTTTTAATTTATGGATGTTCAAAAATATGTTTTCTTAATTTTCTTACTATGTTATTGTAAAATTTTAAGAAAATATGTTTGCTTCCTTTTAAACATTAGTAAGTGCTAGTAAAAATATCCAAAAATTAAAAATTTTAGATAATCGATAATATTTAATAATTTGGGTTTGATTTTTCAGTTTTCAATTTAGTTATAATTTTTAAATTTTTTGATTCAGTTTGAGATATTAGATAACTAAAGAAACTAAACAAATTGAAAATTTGAGTTATAAAACAACATCGTTTATATTAATATTCAAAATAAGGTAATCAATTATATGATTTATATATTTGATTTTTCATATATTCAATTTGATTTTTCAATTTTCGTTTTATTCAATTTGATTCAATTATTACATATTCAATTTTCAATTTATTTGATTCGATTTATTTAATTTTGAGTTAATTTCAATTTGATTCGACTTATAATTTTTATTTTTGATTTATTTGATTCGATTCAAATTTTTCATAAAACCAAACCAAATAAACTAATACTAACCCTAAAACAAAATTACATGAATATTTAATGAGAAATTTTAATGAATTCTCTATTTAGCATTGAAGTACTTCCTTTTTCGCAAATAAATAATCTCACAAAACAAAAGAATTAATTTGTTATCTTACTTCTCTAAATTAACTTTATCAAATCATATTTTGACCATATAATTTTTGCATTGAAAATCTTCAAAACTTTTAGGATAATTAACTATTAAAAGCTATTTAAAATAGGATATTTTGGGACGGGGGATAGTAATTTTCTGAAGGACAATTTGCAAGACAATTTTAACTAAATTGGATTACAAAATAAACTATAAATCGTGATCTAATCTTAGTTAAATTTGATTAATTATGGGCTATGTATCTGCTCAGAAATCCCGGAAGCTCATTTTGGGGTCTACGCGTTTAATGCCCCGTCCTCTTCCCCTGCCTCTCCCTGCCCCTCTTCCCCTTCCTCTAGAACCCATGCGTTTGAAAAATGATTTTCCATGCTTCACCTCCACAAGGGAATGAAGTAGATCATCACACAGAATGCAACCTGTATGCAATGTCGCTCCATCTTCCAAAGGTGTCGCGTTCTTGTTGAAGTCCACTTCGATGATCGTTGAGTCACATTCGGGGCATCTTTCACGGGTGGTGGCTATGCGATGAGCGCCTTGCGGTAGTAGGACAAGGCAATTGCACATATTGCAATAAAGTCTCCATTTGGGAGCACTTACAGGGTCCAAAACAAGTGTTCCACTGCATTCTGGGCAGGCACAAACTCCTTGGGCTATCAGAGAATGCCTGCATGTTGGGTGTGGGCAAAGGAAGCATGGCATGCCAGCACCCTTCCCTAGCTTCCCCACATTCCCGTTCTTACTGGCACCGAACAATGCATCGACACCTTCGAACGGAGGGCTATTGTAGCAGTATGGACAGAGGGGGAAAGTCTTGCCTTCCGGGCCAGCCATGGAAAATATCAAAAGCTCGAAATTATCCAAGGGACAAGTTAATTCCTTGTAAAGCTGCAAAATTCATTAAAAGAATGATATTCCTTGTTATGATATAGCTGCTGGATTTTAGGTATGACAGCTTTGGATTACTTCGTTTTTAGACATCATAGAAGTGGTAAAAACATACAAATTTAAGAATCAAATACTAGAACTGAAAGAAGCCATATTACCTTGATTGTGCCCTTCTGGGGAAGGTAATAAACCTCCTCGCACGTGCCACAATATAGACGAGACGGTTGAGTTGAAATGTACTTCATGTACCTCAGGCATTTACCACATTTACTAAGAGCACGTCCTGAGTCGGCAAGTTGAGAGAACTGTGCTTCAAATAACGCATCCATGTTGTCAATCTACATCACGTGAAAGAAAGTTGGCTAGTCAACGAAGAAGTAAACTAACAGCTATATAGTGAATGTTCAAGAAAGTTGGCTAGTCACATAATGGATAGGAGCAGAGAAATGCTTAACTAACTATACAAAGAGAATCAACTACCTTATTTTATTTTACAGCTGTATGAATGCTTAGAATTATTTCTCAAGGGTATTGTTCTCAAGGTGTTGAAACAGCCTCTTCGTAAATGAAAATGAGAAAAGTGTAAAAAATGCTCCCAATAGATAGAGATCACTTGGTGCACATGGTGAACCCTTTTATCATATGACTTGAAATGTAGGAGATACAACAGATAAACAAACTTGAAGTCCAGGATTTTAGATGAATTTTGGCTCATGTAACAAGGCATCAAATATAATAGTTGAAATGAGGCATGTAAACTGCCTGGCTTTAGGAATTTAGAACGCCAAATTAATTTCAAGAAAATGAAAGGTAGTGCAATGCTAAGTAATTCCATGTTGGTCCACTAACTTCACAATTATTGATGCATGCAGATTTACAACTCCAACATTTCAGATTAAAAGTGGTACAAAAGTAACAAACAATAATGCTTTTTTCTTGCTTCTCTTTCATTTAAAGCTATCTGTATCTTGAGATAAACTCGCTCGGTTGTTATAATGCTCAAGTCATGCCTGTTCCTTAAACATAGATATGTATCTTACAGAATAGCTGATTGACATCTTCACCTCCTAACATATGATTTTGGGTTGGATGCTATTACAAATACCATATGCGACAAATTAAGGTGTGATGCAAATGAGGAGATGTTCAAGGCAAAACACCAGAAAGTACAATATGGACAAAGCAATTTAAGAAATAACATGCAAACCTAGATCTCGAACAAGACGATCTAACCTGCTTAACAAAGTAAGCATATTTTTGCTTGAATTGTAGTAGCACATGCTGCACGACTAGAGAATGATCTGCTTGACCCTTGGCAACAAGTGTGATCTGTTGCTCAATGAAACTACGAATGTCAGGTAAACAGAGATCTGGATCAATACATTGATAGCCTCTTATCAGACTGATACCTAAGACGGTCGGAACCAACCTTCTGCCAGCTTGCACCTGCAATATGAAAAGGTAATGGCAATTCAAATACGGGGAAAAAAAAGGAACAAATGTAAAATATATATACATATATAGGGCAAAATAACAACAGAAAGTGACACCATCTGCATTTTAAAATTTTTTTTGCATAAATGCTAGACATGTACTAATACACCTTCCTGATTTCTTTTGACTATTATTCTTTATTTACCGGAAAGGAAAACAGTGTAAAAATTGGAAAAAGAAATGAAAAATATAGAAATAACAAGTGTAAATATTATGATGATAAAAACAACACTTTACCTGCACATAATTACGTTCACATATGTTGTTGATGTGTACAGGTATTGATGCATCCGTACCTATTCCATTTTTCTCCATTAAGGAAATCAACTCACTTTCCGAGAGATTATCTGGCGGCGTGGTTTTTCCCTAAATTATTTAAGAACACAGAGTAATCACTAACAATACAAAATGGTTCTAAGATATATAAATTGATTATATAGTCACTAGGCCCTTGCATAGAGGATGGGGAGTTTGGCGAGGCTAGATCCTCATTTCCCACATAGTGAAGATCGATCTCAACCACAGTTTCAGCTATGATGCTATGACCATGAGTTGACATTTGCTATCTTTCCCATAACTACTATGCCTAAACAATTGTATTTTCATTTGCCTCTTCCGGTGACATAGTAAAGAACATTCATGAAACATGTAACCAGCAACCCATCCTTTCTTAATTTTTAATTATGACAACTGTGGATGCGTTCGGTACAAGATCAAGTAATTAAATAGTGGTTGCAAAATCAAAATTAACTAAGGGGTCTTAGGATTTGAATTGAAGGAAGAATCAAGTTGTGGCGAGCAAATTTAACTACGTTAGTGAACAAACATCTTATGTCAGAAGGGTAATAATTTGGTATATAAGTGGAAACAAATACTTTATCGCATACCAAAAGATTGTGCAAGATGATGTTCCAACACATTTATATGACTACAAATATAAATGCAGCCAACAGCCTCCAACTCATGGAGTTGAAGCAAGGATCACAAAAGTCATAGCATTTGTGCCTCCCAATAAATTCAGCAAAAAAAAAAAAATCATTTCTAAATCTATCTAAACACATAGTCAACAAGAAAAAACTAAGATTTAAAAATGATTAAAATAGAATTTTCATAAACTGATGAAGATGGCTACAAATTGTTTATTGATAATCGTACCTCAAACAGCTCCAGCTTTGAAATTTCCATTCTCTCCCCTTTCTTGAACTGTGGAAGATTTTTCTCAACTACTGCCAACCATGGCATAACAGATGTAAATCCTTGTACGGTAACATGCTGCCCTATAAAATGGAAGAATTCACCACCAACTGAAAATTCCACCTTTGTCCTAAATTATTTTAAACATCAAATCATAAACATTAGTAACATTGACCAATAAAAATTAAGCAAAAAGGAATCAATAATAGACTTGGTCAACTTATTTTACAGATAAAAATTACACCAATGTTTAATGTGGCTGATTATTTGATATGTCTTATCAGTGTCCTTTCTGCATAGCAGAAACATCATTTCGATTTTATTTGCATTGTCTGGAAATTTTTACACTCCCAAACCATGCTAAAAGAAGGAAACTAAAATACTGGTATAAGCAAAAAAGCAAAAAGATCTCACTTCGTCTTCGTGTCAATACCTACAGTAAACCATGCAAGTGGACAGATCATTTAATTCACTTCTGCATGCATGGTGGTGTCAGCATGGTATATCAGCTAAAACATGGATCATCTATTTTAAGACGGTAAAATGCTAAAATTATGTCTTACAAACAGACAAAGATAGCACCACAACCCGTCTATAACTTCAGGAATTCTCAGTCAATCTTTAGTGACTCCTACAAAACCAGACGAAATGTCAAAGCTTCAAAATTTTGACTTTTGAGATATTGAAAAAAAGGTAAACCATGAAAGAGTGATGGGAGTGTTTAGTTGTCAAAAAGAAAACCTTTCCAGGCAAAAGCGGAAAAGGAAAAAATCTTTGTAAAAAATCTTTAAACTGAAAGGTTAGAAAACAAAGTTCCTTATTTGTTCCCTCAACGGAAAACAACGGGAATTTTCTCTCAATGGAAAGCAACGGGCTTCAATTGCCAAGTAAACATTGATCTGATTACAAATTCAGTCACTTTTTTTTTTTATTAAATATTATTTCTAAATCAATTTTTTTTATGTAAAATAGAATTATTTTAATAATTTTGAGTCCCGCCAAATTTGAAAACTTTTGAAGGAGTGCAAAAAACTGAAAAACCAGAAATTAGAGAAGAAAACTGAAAAAACTGAAAATAGAAAATGATCTAAACAACTACACAGCCTCATAAGCTTTGAATTTGGTATAAAATTTCTGACATGGGATTCTATCACAAGTTTTTTTGGAAAATAAAAACACGAGGATCACATTGAAACTAATAATAATTGTACATCCAGACTCTAAAGCAAAGGAAAGACCTAGGTGAAGATGATACTTGGGATACGGATTGAGATAGGAACAGTTAGAAAAAATTCCATTGTATTATATTCAAAGATAATGATCGAAAAATCATTTACCTTACATTTGAACTTATCGTATATAAGTAGAGAGTGTAGGGAAGAACGGACGGCTCTCAAAGAAAGGAACACAAGTTCACACGAGATACCTATTAAGCTAAGGATTAAAACATCTAATACCTTTTCTAGAGATAGAAGTAACATAGAAAAATCATCACAGAGCTGCTTCATTTTTCTCATATAATATATTACGTTCTCTTTGAGACTATGGTCTTGCATTTAATTAGATGGAGCTCTCTGAATTTAAATATCTGCATGAGAATTGAACTAATAGGCTGAAAAAATTACATTTTTGTTCAAAGTTAGAAGATTTCCCAGCATAAATTATTATTTACTTCATTTTAGCAAAAGAGCCTTGTGATCACAGCACAGCTAGACTAGCCTAGGCTCTAGTAAGCCCAGGCATCAATGTGTCTTGAGAAAAAGGTGAGGTACATTCACTGTATACAACAACATAGAATAACCAAAGAGATATTTTAAAAAGTTGGAATCAGTCCCTGTATCTCAATGAATTTTAGGCTTGTCTAATCCTCCAAATTGTCAAGCTTGCAGCCCCATTTGAAGGCAATGAACCAAAAATATCAAGAAAAAAAAAAGCAAATAGAATGGTGTTAATGTGTCAAGAGGTGATGTTTGACAGCCACATTAAAACCCAAACCTGGGCTAAGACATCATGCATAGCATGCATTAAACATTTCAATTGTAGAACAACTAGATATTACCTGACATACTTGCAGTCCGGAGACACAGACCCTATAAAATGTTGACAGACATACTGGTATAGTTTCCAAGCATCTTTGCTCACCATATCCTCAGTTGCTAAACGAACCGGAGTGATAGGAGGATGATCACCTGCGTCTGTTCCTAACCGAGGTTTATGATAACCTTCAATGAGCAGCCTCCGCACATACTCACCCCATACAGAATTGTTTGATAGTATATTGAGCATGCCTTTGAAGTCAAATGAAGCAGGGTAGGCTGTGCTTTCTGTACGTGGATAGCTGACAGGCAGCATAAAAACAAAACATATATATGTTAGATTCTACAAAATGAAAGGGAATTGAGAACTGGAATATTGGAACATTGAAGAGATGCAGCAAATAACAATATGCATCACGTAGTGGCATATGATCATAACACGCGATGCCTGTTAAAAAATTCATTCAAAACAAATCTAATAAAAAAAAGATAGCAAAAAACTCTGCTCTTTCGTGTGTACAAACAAATGAAGAAAAGAGGTGGAATAGGAAGGGGTGAAGAAGACATGCAGAGCAGAAAGTGGAAGATTTAAATGAAGCATTGAGGCGACAAAAAAATAAATAAAACATCTGATAAATTGAAGCCTCGGATAATCAAAATTTCACCAAACACTCAATAAAGTGCCCAAACATTTAATTTTATGAAGCACAACACGGTTGTATCATTGTGTCATAGATGGCCTCAGGTTTTACAAGCGGCCAAAATCACTAAATATTATGACCAAGAGCCACACCAGAATAGCACTAAACAACCCATTTAAGCAGCCTAATCCAGAGTTTTTATTTTCACATAAAAGAAAGTAACTTTAAGAGAACAAAAAATTTATTAAGAACAGAACAGAAAAAATTTATTAAGAACAGAACAGAGTCATTCAGAGCTTCGTTCATCTCTGTTTATGCCAATATGAAAATTGCTGGCCACATAGCTGTCAAATATGCCAAATTTTAACCAATAATTTTGCAGCATGGCAGGGGAACTAAGCAGCAAGTGCCAAGAAAATTTGCTTGGCCATCAGGAACTGCAAGCCGCTTTCTACAGCCTATTGTTATGATAATTGTTATAATTGTGACAGCACCATATTGCTTTATAAGTTAAAAATAAGTAAACAAGTCAATATAAATAAATGAAAAAATATTCAACAACCTCCCCTACTTATGCCAGTCTTTCTTGGCCAGCCACACAAATTATACTTGCTGCTTGGTTTTAATTTTGCAACGCACTCTCTCTCTTAAGTAACATGATTCATAAAAGTGGCCGTCTGATCTTCAGTAACACAATAGACAGGAATAGCACAAATAATTTTATCTAGCTCGCATATGACCCCAAATTCAATGTGTAGCTTTGTTGCTGGTCAAATAGATAGCAAGAGAAGTTCAAGCTGATAATCTAATGAAATGCAAGCTAAAATAGTGTTACATCTTGTAGAAATTTCATGAAGGGCCAAACTCTTAACAATGGTCCTAAATGGCGTTGGTACTATTTGCAAAAAACCAATTAGCTTGTGCTAAGTACTAATCTACTCCACTTATATACTAGTTAAACTCCTCACATCTTTTCCACATGGGATTCTCCAACACTCCCCTCAAATGCAACTAGTCTTAGAATAGTTGTTACTTGTTGAACATGAACCTTCACCCAGAGGTCCATCAAACACCTAGATCTATCTCAAAGGCTCTAGGTTCACAAACAAATCTAGATTCTAGGCTAGCCCAATTCTAGATCTTTAACCACAAGCACAATATTATTGTATCGTTTGACCATCTACATTCATTTCACCAAGGTTGGTCTTCTGTTCAATCTCATTTCTACTTGTTTTCAAAATCCCAAAACACTTCCACAAACGAGAAAATGGCGATGAATAAAATTACAATGATTGATATTATTCCAATCCCAACAAAATTTAGTGACCAACAACTATTATGATTAGGATAAGGCTATTTGAATGTATCTGTTAAGGATTTACAAGGATAAGCATATGATTGATGAACCTCCAATTGTTACTAAAATTGATAGTATTGACATTAGCAATGAGGAGGAACAATATCTAGAATGGAAGTATAAGGATGCTCATTTGTTTTTACAAATTCATGATTGTATTTCTGTCAAGGTAATCAGTCTAACTAATCACTGTAATACTGTTAAGAAATTATTGGATTATCTCGAGTTTGTATTCTGGGAAGGGTAATATTATGTGCACTTATAATGTGTGCAAAGCTTTCTATCATGCTAAAAAGCATGATAAATCCCTCACAATCTACTTCATAGATTTCAAAAAGACTTATAAGGAGCTTAAAACCTTAATGCCCTTCAGGCCACAGGTTAAAGTCTAGCATGCTAATCCTGAAAACCTTAATGCCCTTCAGGCCAAAGGTTAAAGTCTAGCATGCTAATCTTGAGAAAATGGCTATTATGAGCTTTTTTGTTGGATTGTCATCAGAATTTGACATCAGAATTTGACATTATTCAATCTCAAATTCTCTCTGATACCATGTAGAAATTGTATGGACTGAAGAGAGTGTTGGACCAAACTTTTAATAGTGGTCCTAAATGGGGCTGGTACCTATGTTGCATAAAACCAATTAGCTTATGCTAAATATCAATCTACTCCAGTCATATACCACTTAAACTCCTCATATCTTTTTGACAACACAACCCAACACAACCCAAGAAATCAAAAGCAAACGATAAATCAAATCCTAGTCTAATATGACAAGATGAGCCAACAACATACCACTTCATAGACAATGCAAACAACAGAACAAATGCTAAGAAACAAAGGAAGACCAACAGAGTAGTTATAGTGAAGCAAGCAAGCAAAAAAACCTAATAAATCCCTGAGTGTAGAGGCGTTCAGCTAATTGCATGGCCATTTGAGGTCCAAAGCCTAATGCACTTGAAGCAACCTGAGGAAGTAAAGAAATCACATTCATGTTATACATGATAAGCAAATAAAATCAGACTATCCAGTGTGGCCTAAACAGAAAACATTGTGAATTATTTCCTCCTCAAAAAGGATTCTAGAGCTGCTATCAAGGAAATTTAGGAATATTTAGGAAATCTTGATTAATTCTTATTTAGTGTTTTATTTTGAAAGCTCCTAACTAATTCCAATTTAGAATTTGTATTTGACTATAAACACCTATATCATCTAGGTTTGCTTATGATCTTTGAAATTTGAGAACTAAGATAATAAACCAATTGTCTTCCAATTTATTATCAATATCTACTTGCTTGTCATTTAAAAAGAGATGTGAAAGAATCAAACACAAGGACATAGATTGTCATTTTATGTGATTTGAATCAAGATGTACTGCCACCAGCTTGGTCAATTCAAATGATTAGTTGGCAGATACTTTTACTAAATTACTTAAAAGAAGCTTAGGTTAACTATATTTGTAGCAAGCTTGAAGCATATGATATGTACACTCCAATTAAGGGGGAGTGTATATCTATCTATGCAATTAGGAAGTAAAAATAAGAGTAACTTAGATTGAGATTGATAGGCTAACAGTAGAATAGGAAGATTGTAATTGAATTAATATGTTGACTCTGAGAGTATTAGGATTTATAGCTAAATTCATATGCTGACTACAAAAATAGTTTTTTTTTTTAATTTTGTTACTTGATGGATATAAACCCATTGGGTTATTAAGAAAATAAAGACCAAATATTCAATACAAATATTGGTTTGAAATATTGAAATTTAACGAGTATGTACTGTACAAAGATGAGTAAATTACATTGAATCTTCATATGATAGATCAAAAATTCATTTCCCTTTCCTACGTAAGCTCGACTAACCAAGTAAATATAGATGGCATGCATACCCCGAACTTCTATTACTGTTGTTCAAACTAATGTCAACATATTAGCAACATATTTAACTAATGAGAAGATATTTGAAAAACCTGAAAATATTTCAAAGGATAAACCAAACTCAAACTCTATTCATCCCTTGTTTTTCTAACCTTTAGAAGATTTACAGTGTTTAGGCCAGACGGGCGACCTTTTGTTTCCACTTTTTGTGATACATCGGTCACTTCTAATATTCCATCTTGTGTTATCTGCTTTTGAAACATCTTAACAACCTGCAAATTATAGACATATGAACCTGTAACTTTTTAGTGAAAGCAAGGAATAAATCAAATTCAAGGAAAGAATGCCTCACATCTAAATCAAATAACCTGCGCCGTTCCCATTCAAGCTGAAGTTGATAGCCATCAGTTATTAAGTGAGAATGCAAAGACCAAAACTTTTCTGGTTTAAAAGTTGCAATTTGCAAATAACGCTGTACACAAAACCCAAGGGTAGGAGTTTGACAAGGGCCATAGCTGAAAAAGGCAGTAATGAATAGGCATCATTAATAGCCTATTTGAGACAAGTTGAAAGCTAACAGAGTAGAATTGAGATCGCACATACTCCAACAAGTACACATAATAAAAAATATTGAAACAATATAATTTGCAATCATAATTAGAGTTGGGCAAGGAATCAAAAAGCGAGCATTGCCTAAGCCATCCACCTTGGCCAAATGTCAGCTAGGAGATAAGAAAAGACAAAGTTGAAGAAAATAAGTTCAGACATGAAAATTGCAATCAACAGGTAAACATTTTATGCAACAATAAATTTATCAAAATGTAGTTTTATTCCAATTTACTCTTAATTCTGTTTCCTTTTCAGGATCATTAATAAGTGTATATATACCCCTTCATCGTTTGAATAAAATCATTAGAAAATAATTCTCACTTTCAGTTTCAAAGAAAAGCTAATACAATCACAAACTTAAGATGACCATTTAAGTTTTTGAAAAAGATATATATAATATATAGTCTACATTTTTCAAACATTGTTGATCATTATACTAAACTTTTCTCACTTTTATTAGAGTGTTTATCTAACAAATCTGATGAGTTACAGCACTCCGCAATTCAGTTTTCCATCAAAATAACTCTGGAATTATGTAATGTCAAAGGACGCCTTTGGCCTGATGGCTATAGAACATCTGGAGAGATGAAACATGCACTACAATTGCGAAAAATATATATAGTGTATATATATAGAGAGAGAGAGAGTACAGGGAAAAACCTACGATATAACTCTTGAATCAAGATTCCCATACTTTTCCTGGAAAAAGCTAGTTTGAAATCGTGTGAATGCAACACCAACTTTCAAATCAATCTCTTGCCGTGCATCGACAGCCAGTGCTTCATCTCTGTTTGGTTGAACAAGATTTTCCATGGCTTTCAAAATGTCCTTTTCGGCAACTGAAGAAAAACGAGCACGATATACTCTTTTCCTAGAATCATTTACATGAAAACCAGTACACTCCATAACTGCAAGAAGAACAATTACTTTTAAGCAAATACAGCAACTAAATTTTGCCACAGCATAGCATATTGACAAAAAGTTTTAACCAGCTAAGTTGAGGTTTTATGATTAATGTAACACAAACTCAACGGTCAGATAATTGGAAGCCTTTAGTACACAAACTTTCAAGTTATAAAGAAGTTGATCATCGGTGATCCTACTGGTTAAATTAACAATAAATTAAACAAGTCAATCAAATGGATATCACTCAAGAACACGCTAACCTTACCAATATGATAACAAGGAAAAGGCCAATACCTAGGACAAGATTTGGTATACTGCAGAAGAACTTGGCATTGAGTCAAAAAATAAAAAAATAAATAAAGAGGCATACAGTTTTTAGAGAGTAAGATGGGAAGAGTATAAGTACATCTTATTACAACAAACGAAAGAAATGACCAGAAGGATATCATGACCTATTAAGCAAAATAATAAAGAAGATGAAAGCTTCCAAATTCAAGTAATGCCACAATTTGCAATTGAAGAAAATATAATGCTGATTCAATGTCACATAGTTATGGACGTGACCTCTAAGTACAACGCTAAACCAGGCTACATTCCTGTTGACAAACTTGAATTGTTTCTTCTTCCAAACTAACTTAATAAGAGAAATCATTGTAAGAACCAAGAAGAAAAACAAAAAGCCTTCCAAAATACCAGGGCATTCAAGAAGCCTGTCTAATCTTCACATATTTCTCGGGAGACCATTACAAGTAATAAAAAGGTGTCCAACCAAGAACTAGATACGCACACCACACAACCTTCTACAGTCAATTACAAATTTCCATGATTTGACCTCAACATCTAAATATAACTGAAGCACCCTTACCTTCAAAGCATATGTTTTCTCCTTCACGATCACAGTCCAACCATAGAACTAAATGACCACATCCACGAGCTTCTAGACTTAAATGCCACCGAATATTGACCTTACACACCAAAGAGAGTACTTTTAACAGTATGCAAAATAAAAGAAAATTTAACTCTAGATGGGAAATATAAAGACTGCCATAATTTAAAACAACTTAAAAAGAAAAGCGCATGCATGTTTTTGAAAAAAAAATTTTATCTTTGTTGGACAAACAACAAACCATATTCTAAGATATCTCAACAATCTTTTTGAGCCACTTAAGCAAATTGAAATGAATCATTTATTGCAAAAGTTACAAGGGGTTCAAATTAACTTCTATGCACTTGATAGCTACCAATTAATTGTGTTAAAATTAATATATTTATCCATTCTTCTTCAAATATATAGTTTTCTTTTTAAAAAATTTTTTGTTCTCGAGCTTACAATTAAAATAAATTCAATACATGTGACCATTTCCATATAAAAAGAGCAATATAATGTAAAATGTGAATAAGTTAACACTACTATTATCAAACACACAAATTGTATTCACCATGCTAACATACAGAACAAGCTTGTTTATTCATTGATTCTATTGCTATAGCAGTATTCCATTTTGAGTCATTGGACTTTGGCATACCTTCCAAACAATTTAATAAATTATTAGGATTTAATGCATGTTTCTATATTTTATTTTTCATTATTTGTGCATATAAAGAGAACTTGTTTTATGCATACATCATATAAGAACAGAAACATGCAAATGTTTTAAATTATCTAGAAAATGTGACCTTGTCCACAGGTGTGAAAGATAAAATGAGAACAATTTTTTTTTTTAAAAAAAGGACCAGAATAAGAAATGTCCTCTCAACAAAAAGCTTCACAATTAACACTTTGCAGATGAAATTCTTTTCTAGGGGATAGCACTTCATTTCATAAATTTCAACAGATTATCCAAGAAAGAACACAGCGCAGCAAAAATAAAGTAAACCCAGATGAGAAGAAAGAAGCCAAGATTACCTTAGGGTTCGCATCTTTCTTAATGATAGGAGCTTGAAAAAGATCCATAGGATCTGTGGCTGTCCAATCTTGAAATTTTGGTAGAAAATCTACACTAGATATGTGAACATAAAGGAAAATTAGAAAAAAGATAAACAAAAAACAAAAGGGAAAGCTACCCAACAAGAAGAAGACAGCAAATTAATCCATTTAGGCTAAAACCTAAAGTTGACATGTTAAGCGTGACATACAACCAGCAGTCATTTTTAGTCAGTTAACAAAGAACACTTCATCTACTTCTGTATTCTATCCTTGAATAATTAGAATCCTCTTTGGTATATCAAAAAGAATAAACGAACAACAGGTGCTACTCCAACAAATCAATTGCATGTTAAAAACAAAAAGAACTGATAGTAGTCATGTGAACTTACTGCAAAACCACATTATTTAAACATAGGCTGCATATACCGTAGATAGAAGTTACAACCATTTTACTACTATGGCACTTCCTCAAACAAGGATGTTTATCAACGTTTCTATATAATAATGGCACTAATTACAGAAATAAACAATTCTCACCCAAAATCAAATCAACAACTGATATGTTGTCATTTTGGAGTAATTGACCAAGTATAATGAAACAAACTGATACTTTATAATCAATAAAGTGGTTTATCATGGACAGATTATATCAATAACAAAATTTCAATCCAATTCCATGAATGTTTAGCCACTAGAACATCACATTGAGAAACCAAAACAATAAAGACTCTATAACCTAACTTTAATTCCATGTAGGATTAGGCATTAAGTTATGACAAGATCCAAGCCTCTATTCCCACTGAAAATATCAGTTGGGACGCAAGAGAGAATATTGGTACAAAAGGAAAGTTATTAAGTAAAAAAATTAACATAACTACTCTGCTACATTTACATAGCATTCCCACCATTATGTGGCAGAAGAAAATAAAAAAAAGAATGGTTTAAAGCAAGTGCATTAGCTCAAATTACTCGATTGTGTTTTTTTAATAGAGCATTCTTCCAAATAAAACAAATGCTTCTCATTCACTTCCTCTATATATTTATTGTAATCCAAAGAAGGAAGAAGAGCACCTGAAAATATGCCCCACAACCGAGGTCACTTTATAATGTGCTTGAAACCCACGAAATGGTCCATCAAATTCATGGACTTCAGTGCTACCCTTCTTAGTGGACATCTACAACATGGAGCACAATAGATTAGCCATTGACATATTCAAGTTTCATCTCTAAAAATAAATGGAGAGTGTTAAAAAATAACATACCAGAAACAACAGTGTAAATGCACAATTCTTAGAACTAGAAACAGAAAAAGCATGAAAGAAGATAATTTGGTGAATGTCCACTAAGAAAGAACACTTCAGCAAACCCTTGACATTGGCCTAGCTACTCTCTTTCCAGGACAGCATATTTTGACTTGATTGCAAAGAGTTACACTTGCTAGTTTGATTATTAAATACCAACTGAGAAGTTAGGTAGTTAACATAGTCAACAAGGAACCTTACAATTTGTCCACCAAAGTAATCTTGAATGTGCAAAAATCAAATCAATAATGTGGTCTTCAGTCATCGGCCAGTGTATGGTTCCATCAGATATGTTGCTTAGTCCAAAGTATAAAGAGTTATGTGCGTCTCCATGTAAGACAAAATACGTAATATGTTGCAGGTTATCAACAGAGGACCAATTCGCACAATTGAAATCATCAATCCAAGATGTCAAGAACGAGCAAGGAATCCACTGAAGTTGCAATGTCAGTATTAATTTTAATATTCCAACAAAAATATTAACAGCACTGATAAATATATTCGAACCACGACTTGGACATAAAATCAAAGAAAGAATTACAAACTCTATTCTATAATATTGATTCCAAACCTTAAAATCCTAGCTATGATAAACTCCTAAATCAGTCAAAAAGGATTTATGATTGAGCAAAACAAAATAAAATATCAAAATAAGCCTAAATTCAGTTTCTACGTGAAAAAATTGAAAGCTAAACTGGTATCAGTGTGCGTGTCTGTGTGTAGGGAGAGAGTACCCGGCCATGAGACAGTGCAGAAGCAATAGAAAGAGCGATGCTAGGCTTTTCTGCAACCTGCAAAAACGACAACAAATCAGCGAAACGGCGAAAAATAAACCGCATCAACAACGAGATCAGCAGAGAAACATTCGAATGTGCATGGACGAATTTACCATGAGAACCATGGGAGGAGCCATTCTTCTGATATTCTTTTTGACTCTACTTCTGTTCGAATTGAGAAAGGAAGCTCTTTAAAAGGGACGGTAGCAATAGGCGGCAGTAGTAACGATATCAATAGCTAAACTGAAGCTTATTTCTATTTCACATGTATTCTTTGACTTATTTTGCAAGTAAAATAATGTATTTAGTTTTTATTTTCTCGACTTAAACCAATTCAAAAATATTCATTTTCAAAAAAATCAACATTTTTTTTAAAATAATTAATTTTTATATTATATTATAATTTTATTTACAAATTTTTACTTTTTAAAAATAAAATACTAAATATTTATTTTATAATATATATGTTCAAGTTTGTTAAAATGTAAAGGTATGAAATTGTTAATCAGGACAAATTTTAGGGATGCTCTTGTACATTATGCTTTGTTGTTCGTCGCTCACACGCAGCCCTTTCTTCTAAACCCTACTTTTCTGTGCTCATTAACGATTCCACAAGGTTAAAAGACAGAACTGTGAATTTCTCGCTTATCTGCGTTGGCTCCGATATCTTTCGCCTCCCTCACCGGCGTCGAAGCTTCCTGCAGCTTTTTTTTTATTGAAGTAATAGAACAGAGTAGAAGAAGAGGAATATGTTGGACATTAATCTATTCAGGGAAGACAAAGGCCATAACCCTGAACTCATACGCGAATCTCTACGCCGCCGTTTTGCCAATGTCGATGTTGTCGATGAGATCATTCTCCTCGACAAGGAGTGGAGACAGCGTAATTATCTATTCTATTCTATTTGTTAATTATTTAACTTTAGTTGTGTTTCTAGTTTATGCATAAATTTAACTGAGCATTTTATTTGTTTAGGTCAATATGAACTTGATAACCTTCGGAAGGATTTTAATAAGATAAACAAGCAAGTTGCTAAGCTCAAAATTGTAAGCTTTTGATTGAATTTGATGTCATTTAATCGCCTTTTGTTCGACAGTTTGTAGCTTACTTTAATTTCGGTTTCTGTTTTTTCTTGTAAATGAGGCCGGAGAGGATGCGACTGAAATGATTAACAATACGAATGAGAACAAGAAATTGACTGCTGAAAAGGAAAAAGAAGTGAATGATGCTGCTGTAGCTTTATATAAGAAATTGGAAGGGGTTGGAAACCTTGTGCATGATTCTGTGCCCATTAGTAACGATGAGGTTTGTTTGTGTTTCGTTTTGTTAGTAATTCAAAATTTGTTACAAAATGAAATGTTTACTTTTGTATGTTTAGTATTATAATTGATCTGGTGGCCTTTCATATCTGTGACGGTTTAGCCTAAATTGGTTCTGGTAGAAAAGGAGAATTCATACACTCAATGCCATTCAACATGGAGTTAAAGCTTAGTTGAGCTGTGTTGACTTTATTCTTCTTCGGTTATTATTGTTATTTTGCAGGCCAATAATGCTGTAATTCGTGTCTGGGGTGAGAAAAGGATGGAGCCTAAATTGAAAAACCATGTTGAGCTTGTTGAGCTTTTAGGCATTGCAGATACTAAGAAAGGTAGTTGAAGATACATTTGGACCTTGCATTTTTTTTCTAATGAAATACTGCCTTGAATATAATATTTTCTGTGAAAGGATAGTTCATATGCATTGACTGCAAAAATGAATGCTTTTTCGGGATTGTGATGACTGAGATTCTTTATGAGTTTCCTACTGTCTTGATTGAATTTATCTGGATTTCCATACCACAAGTGTATGGTCAGTGTTGTTTTGGTAATTGAGGATTTTGTATGTTGTTTAGTCTGTCAATGCTTATTTGGCAACTTAGCCAGAATGAATCATCTCAATTGATTTTTGTTTTTAGTATCTGTAGCATGTAATTGTTTTTTATTTTTAATTTATTGGTTTTGTAATACTTATTCTAATTCTGATGTGACTGAAATGATTAGGTGCCAACGTGGCTGGAGGTAGAGGTTACTATTTGAAAGGTGATGGAGTGCGGCTTAATCAAGCACTGATAAATTTTGGCCTAGATTTCTTGGAGAAGAAGGGTTACACGGCCTTGCAAACTCCCTTTTTCATGAGAAAAGACATTATGGCAAAATGTGCCCAGTTAGCACAATTTGATGAAGAACTTTACAAGGTGACTGCCTTTCCTTTATTTGTTTGTTCGGTAATTGCCTTTTTGGTACTTCAATTGCTTCTAGATGTGAGGATCACCTGGTTTTTGATAGGTGACTGGTGAAGGAGATGACAAGTATCTAATTGCTACAGCCGAACAACCACTGTGTTCTTATCATTTAGATGATTGGGTCCATCCTTCACAGCTACCAATCAGGTAGTTGTGCTGTAATTCTTGACCCTAATGACAGAAAACTGTAATCTTAATGGTCTGATTAGATATTATTTTTTCAAGATATGCCGGCTACTCAACTTGTTTCCGAAAAGAAGCTGGTTCACATGGTCGTGATACTTTGGGTATCTTCCGAGTCCATCAGTTTGAAAAAGTAGAGCAATTCTGTATTACCAGCCCAAATGGCAACGATTCTTGGGAGATGCATGAGGAAATGATCAAGAACTCTGAGGACTTCTACCAGATAGTATGTTATTTGTATCCTTGCAAATTTGAATGTTCTTGTCTTTTTTGCTTTAGAAATGAAAGTGGTATGTTTTCTTATTTGAATGTTCTTGTTTTCATATTTACTTAAAAATTTTTATTTTTTATTTTTTAGATTATCTTCTTGTCGTTTGAAATCCCTCAATAACTTTCAATTTAACTTGTCTGCCTGTGAACCTTTTGCCTGCACAATGTAAGTGATTGTTATCTACAATCTCACACAAACAAACAATATTTTCTGAAAGAAATAGCTGTACCCAAAGCAAGGCTTCATTGTTGTGCTGCATATGATCTCATTCAATGACAATTTAAAATGTTACTGACAGTTCTCTCATTCTCAAACAGCTGAACATCCCATACCAAGTCGTGGCTATTGTCTCTGGTGCTTTGAATGATGCAGCCGCAAAGAAGTATGATTTGGAAGCATGGTTTCCTGCTTCAAATACATACAGAGAGTTGGTATCCTGTTCAAATTGCACAGACTATCAGTCAAGAAGATTAGAAATCCGATATGGGCAGAAAAAGGTAGTTCTTTCATGCTTTATTCTTTTGTTCATTTAGAATTTGACTGGCATGCATGTCGTTTATCTTTGGGTTATCATTCATTTAAACATTTTCTTGGTCAATCATTTTAAAATCTTCATGACACAGAACAAATGAGTAAACAAAGGGTATGATTTCGGATTTTAGCTGCTTATCGCAGGAATTTTATGCTACTTGGCTGTGACATTATAAATTGAAATTAGGTGTGAGATCAGAGAGTGGCTAAATTAGCCCTGAAATGAGGTAAGAAACAGTTGGACATAAAGATTGACCGGAGATGCTTAAGTGGTTAAAACAAAGGTTTATCACTGATTTGAAAAGAGAAATATGAAAGTTTGGGGTAAACTAGTACCAAGGACGATGCTTTTTGAAGATTTTCTTGGGTAAAATAAGATTAATAAAACGAAACTTCAAGGATTTAAGTATAACATGGCTCAATGACATCAGATATTTATGACTGATTGGAGTATGAACTTTACAGTTATTAGGCTTCACATCTTGAATTTCTTGAGTGCAATATCTCGTTGGCATTAAGCTTGATTAGATTGGCAAAATGGTTATTCTGAAGAAAACTAAGCTGTTCATAAATTCATGTAGCATCAATTTTTGTTTCAAGATCTAGGGAGATTCACCTACTTCTGTATGGTTTTTAGCCTTCTGACTTATTCGAGCTGAACTCCCAATAGAAAGCAACTGCATTGCTGAAATGATGTCCAGATTGAAGATATTCGCTTGCAATGTTCTTATTTTGATAACGAAAATGCAACTGTTTTGGAGAAAAAAATGAAAAAGCATTGCGAAGCGGGACCATAACCAGAAAAAGAGAAGCAAAACTAAAAGACTGAAAAGAAATCATCTCCTTTTTTCAACTGCATAATACTAGGTGAAACTGATTTGTACGGGGTGTGTTGATCTAGTTGGGTGAGTGAGTTTAAGGCCCACTTAGTAGTTTTTCTACCCTTTGTGCCTGAAATATAGCCCTTTTACTACATTTGAAGTGTTTATATCCGCTGAAGCTTCACTTGGTTATGAAGGATACCATGCAAGTGTCTAGAAGGTAGGGTTGCAAATCAATCTGGTTGTTCATTAGCTATTTGAAGTTCTATTCAATAAAAACTTATTTAAGCTCGTTTAACAAATATGTCAAACTTAGATGGTACTTGATTTGTTAGGTTTGTGGGTTGATTCATTAGCAGAATTGTGAGCTAAATTATCAATTTGAATAATGATAATTTAAATTTAGATATATAATCTATATACTCTTAGATGTATCATGCGTTAATATAAAAACTATGTAGTCAAATTTAATTATTAATGTAAAATCATATATTTTTATGATATATTATGATTTATTTACAGATCTCTTGTTATTCAAAATGAAATTGTAAACAAATTATTTTATAATTTATATTTTTTAAGTTCATTAAGACTTGATTGAATTTGTTCAAGCTTCTCACATTTAACTGGTGGTTTCGGTGCATTTATGCAGAGTAATGAGCAGGCAAAACAATATTGTCACTTGTTAAACTCTACCCTGACTGCAACAGAGAGGACCCTTTGCTGCATCCTAGAGAACCACCAGAAGGAAAACGGTGTGGAGATTCCTGAGCCTTTGAGAGTATATATGGGTGGAAAATCATTTCTCCCTTTCCAAAATATCCCTTCCACAGAAAGTAAGGGGAAGAAATCTAAGGCCTAAACTTTCCACAACCACTTGTAGAATGTCAGAGTTCAGGCTACAAACTGCGTCAGTGATGGCAAAAGTTCTGGTCAGGAGTTGGCATTCATCAACGCATTCTTGTGACTGGAGGCATTACAAGATTAAATGGTGAGAGGATATCGTCAACTGTTCCTTTATTTTCTTCATACCAATGATATGCAAACAAACTTAGAATCCTTCATTTTAACTGCAGTTTGTTATGAATTTTTCAGCACCGTGGCCTTAAGCTACTTGTCAAAAATTTTGATGTGTTTGAAATGTTACCGTCTCACGTAGTGTTATGGAATTTATATGCCAATATTGAGCGACAGATTTGGTCAAAATGAACCAGTTATTTTATCGTAAAATTACACTTGTGAATCTGTTTGTAATATCGGGAATTGACTTAAGAACTGCATTTTTTTTCCGAAAAGAGATTAAGGAATGTTTTTATTATGTTTTAACAAAAATTTGTTTTGGATTAACTATCTAGAATCATGTTTGTTAGGTTCTGGGCTTTGTATTATCAATTTCAGATAGATGTCGTTTTGAATCGTACGCATCAAACTTGTGCATGTGATATATGAATTATGCAAGTTTTAGAAATGTCCATCACTGCCCACAATAATTCGAATATTCTATTGAAGTGCTTTGTGGGTGTTTTCTCAACGAATATGATGATGCATTATGAAATACAACTCCTCGAAACAATTATGAAGATGACAAGAAGTACAAAATCGTAGTTTAGATAAACTAGGTGGAAGAAGGAAATAGAAAATGACTGATAACCTATAGGATAGAAAATGACTGATAAACTATAGGTTTAAGTCAATTCCAGCTCTCTAGATCTCCATGACCACACACCCAATTGCATTGATAATCAAGGGAATCAAATATCAAGGATTGAGTTACTTATCAATCAGATATTCTTTTATAATTATATTCAATTTCCTTGTCAACAGGATCGACTATATGGGTTTTGTTATTCACTCCATGTGATTATGGAAGACATTTTTCAACGATTAGGATAAACTAGATCTGATTGAATAACTCTATTTCAAGTGAGCTGAGATCTACTTTCTTTTTCTTTCCATTCACACGTCATAATCTCATTCTTTTTTCAACTAATGCACATCACCTTTGAGTCTTTAATTTATCACTAATAGGTCTCACTTCTACATTTTATACATTCTTGTTGTATGCACACTTTTTTGTAGCATTTTAGCACACTCCTTTAGGAAGTATGCGTGATATAAGTATTTCAAGCTCTATCTCTTATGATGTGTTTAATGATAATTTATTGCTCGTCCAAATTATCATACGTTTTATGCATCATTTGCATTTGATATAGGTCGTTTAATATTTAATGTTTTCATTGTATTTTTCATATCTTTTTTTTTTTTTTTTGCATTTTGTATTTACATGATTATTGCATCGCATTATGCTTAATAATCCTGAATTAGGCCTTTTTTTCATTAAATCAAAGTTATAAGAATATTTGCATATGTCTAGGTTGTTTATGGATTGAATTGATGACAATCAAAAGATTGCTAGAACAAATAATGATAACTTTGAGTCAACTAACATTATGGAACCTCAAAGAAATCACTATATTTTGGTTAAGCCTTTTGTAGAATGAGGGCTATTGAATCAAATTTTAATAGCTAATGTATCATATAAATATATATAATATAAATCCATATGAGTTTAAATGATACGAAAAGGAAACATCAAAATAGCTAAACTAGTTAATAATTATTAATTATTAAAATAACTAATTACTATTTTAATTATTGATTTTATTAAACATCTAAATTTAATATTTATCTTATGAGGACTGAAATTGAGTAAATGAGATTAATGTGTTTTAATTAATTAATTATAATAAGAGTATGTAATTAATTAATTTTAATATATTAATGATCTTATATTTTTACATAATTATCATTTTAATTATATTAATTATGGAAAAAAAATTCAAGTTAAACATTCAACTTATTTGATAAATAAAAAATTTTAACATATTTTTAATTTCTTATCTTAAAATTAACTTTAAAATCCTAACTAATATAATACTAATTGAAGCTATATATCAACACATCAAACTTCATAGAATGATTTTTTTTTTTTATATCATACTAATCTATATAATTAATCTTTTTGAATAATGATTTGTATAATTATGAGGATATATTTTGTAATATAAAAAATTATAAAATTTAAATTTTATTATGACTTAATTTTTAAAAATTTATTGAAGAATTGAAAAAATAATTTAATTTAATTTAATTTAAAATGAATGCGAATAAGAAAGAGAGCAATTTTATAAATTTTTTAACTATATTTAATAATTTTTTAAAATTAAAAATTTTATAATGGAATTTAAAAATATATGTGAAAAAATGACATATACGGTTAACTGCTGTTTTTCTTTTCTTATCCGTTTTAAGTAATTGGTGAGGGACCTATGCGAGAGATACGGGAGTAGCTTAGAATGTAGCGCTGGCTTAGGATTTAGGGCTAGCCATTATAAGACTAGCCTACGATGGTTTGCTTGGAACTTGGCTCTGGCCCATGTGCATGCTTCAACGCTGGATTGGAACGTAGCCGGTCAACATTGACTTCGTCATTTCAATAATTACAAAATCACCGGTTTTACTTTTTATCTAACAAAAATATCCCCTGATTTTTAAGATTTTATTCAAAATGACCAAATTGATATAATTAAGAACAATTCATTACTTTTACTTAAAAATTTAAATATAATTATATTATGTTTATTATATATTTACTTTAATTATAAAAGAAAAAAAAATTTTATTTTCTTACTCTTCGTTTCTTTAATTTTCAATATAACTGATATTCAAATATAAATTTAATATATTAATTATCTTACTAAAATAAACACTTTTTAAAATTATTCTTTTTATAATTTTTTAAAAATTATATTTTTGAAAATATTTTTACAGTTTTGACATTTTAAAAAATTTCCCTAAATTATAGGGTTGATTCTAATAAAGTAAAACCTTAGCTCGTTATGATGCATTACCACGGATGGATGCAACATTGGATAAGTAGGGGGGACAAAATAAAAAAAGTTAATATTAAAATATAAAAATTATTATTTATTTAATATATAATTGACATTCATTAATAAAATAGTTTCAAAATATTACTATGTTTATTATATACCAGAGTTTCATAACGTGCACTGCACGTTAGTACGATTTTTTTGACCCGTCATTTGATTATAATTTTATATTTCATTTTTTCAAATTTTTTATCATAATAATATTTTTTATAATTTTAAATTAATATTTGACATTTAACTATTATATACTTATTTAAAATATTGTTTATATAATATTTTCATCCATTCATTCAAAAAAATGAAAATAAATATTTATTTATCTATTTGATAGCAAAACGTTTTTATAGGCTACATTTTTTGTATATGTTGGTTCCTTTTTTTAAATCATCCTTTTTGATTAATATCTTTATTGTTGAGCTTGAAATCGCTCTTAATAATGCAACATATAATTGTTTATGTGGAAAAACATCTTTTGACAAGTATACTCCTACGTTTTGTATTGTTTATCCCTATGTCTTGTTTATAGTCATTGTAAAATATAATCGTACTAGAAATTGCGTCCTTTTAAATTGGAATGAATATTTTTTCACCTTCTAGTAGATTAAGTGGTATTCTTAATAGTAACATTTGTCTATTAACGTGTTGTCCAACTGTTATTTCAGCATGTATGACATTTTTTCTAAATCTTCTGCATATCATTCAAGTTTCATTGCACAATCCATTTGATGCATTAAAATTGCTTAAAAGTATTATTGGGTAAGTAAATTTCAACTGTAGTTTATGTGATGGGATTCGATTCGATTGCAAGCTATTCAGAAATTCTTTTTAATAATTAGTGTTGACATCATCAACTATATGATCATAGCTAAGGTATACTTGAGTCTCTCGCAGAAACATATCTATTATCATCTGATTCAGTTTATCCACATATTCATTCTTCGTTGTCAATATTGTACAATTTTCCATATATTCTGATGATATCGAGCTCTCAAAAAAATCAAGAAATACATTTTATATCAATGCTTTCTTGCATGAATCTTTTCCATCATTTTTGTACCACCATTTCATCTGATATGATTACGTTTCCATTATGAGTTGTAAACTTTTCACCATCTACCACTCTTCGAAAGAAATTACTAAATATTACATTTAATCTAGCTCGTGTGTTATTTATCAATTTGAGCACTTTCATTTTATTCCAAATATATGATATTACTATATTTGCATTAACTGTTTCTTACCTTGTTCTTTTAAGGACCATTGGCAATACCTATATAAAGTCACCTATAAATACTATCACTTTTCAATAAAATGGATCATTGTTGTTCATTATATCTCTAAGCATTCTATCAATTATCTCCATCACATATTTCTTGGCCATTGGTGCTTCATCTCACATGATCATATTGGCTTTGCGTAAAAATATTGCTAAGTCACTCAGCTTTGATATATCACATAATCTTACTTTTGTTGGATTGAATGAAATGTTGAATCTAAAGTGTGTTATCTTTCCTCCTAACATTATTTATGCTACTACACCTGAAGTTGTTGTTGCTAGAGCTATATTTCCTTTTGATATTATATTAGCCAATAATGCTCGATATAAGAAAGTCTTCCTTGTACCTCTTGATCCATCTATAAAAAATATCTTAATACGTCTTGAGTTTAGTTTATTCATTATAATCGTATATGCATATTTTTTCCAAATTAAGCTTTAAAACTGCATCAATGTCTTCTTGCAGTGTTTGCACTGCTATATTCTCTACAATATCTCTATTATTGATCTCTATTTGGCTAAGCTGGTACTCCATTTGGCTAAGCTAATATTTTTTTTTTGTAGGCATATCATAATTTTTCACATCCTTACCTATGTTTATCCGGTGCTTTTGGATATTACTCAAAGTGCAAGCTATTTATGTTTCTATCAAGTTCTTATGCATTTTAACATAATTTTCAACCATCGATTGAAAATTATCTTTCCATAATTTTTTGACATTTATAGGCTTACAATACACTAATAATATTACAAACAATCTTCTTAACTCTAATGACATATTGAATATTGTTATCTCACTCATATATTCTTTTATACTCTTAACTAATTTAAGCAACATCCTCATTATAACAGTTTCCTTAAATGTTGAACATTGGATACCATCTACTATAAGCAAGTCATCAAATGACTTTGGATCCTTAACATTATTTAAAAGTATCCTTAAATAATACTTTTCTCCTTATGCATTTACATGTCCAATGATATTTCTAGTTTTTCTTTTATCCACTCTCGATTTTTTGCATTCCAAACATAATGCT
>CANYBF011899740.1:0-21904 GCA_948192965.1 Dalechampia spathulata | reverse complement strand
AATAAATATTATTAATATAAATAATAATATGAATGAAAGGGATAATATGGTTTCTTAATTAATGTTGTGATAAGTAATGTTTTGAATTGATGAATAATTGATTGTTTTATAGTAATATATAATTTGTTAAATATGAATAATAGATTATTAACCATGGAATTAATTTATTAATTAAAGATGAATATTTAATTTGTGATATTATATGATTCAGAGGGAATTTCAACACAAATCACTGGAAATTTTTAAGAGAACAGAAATATCAAGTTTGTGCTTTTTACCTGATTCCTTAGTAATAGGATCGGTAGGTAAGTATGAACTTACCTTAATTTTTAACATGTGATTACATGTTTTATTTTATTCTTTTGTTTAATATAGACATGAATGATTAAGTTAAATTTAAATATGATTTTCTTAGGGGGTATTTTATAAGTTATGATAATGTATATCATGGTATTCATATTAATTGATTTATGATGATATGATTATGATATATATATATATATATATATATATATATATATATATATAATATTCATAATAGTAAAGATTGAAGTGAAAATCATTAATAATAGTAAAGATAATTATTAATGATATTAATTTACAATATATTGATTGGTGTTTATGTTGATACCATATGATTGATAGATATGATGAGTGCTCAATTAATTTATTGTCATGAGAATTTTATGTTGTTAAAATTGAATTTTTATAAAGTATTTTATTATTGTAATGTATACATGATTAATGATAGCATATGATATTATGATGGTAAAAATATGCTAAAGTCTTACTATTGATAAAAGTCATGATTAATAATTATTATTATAAAATAAATTAATTGTTTTTGAATTGATTTTATAATAAGGTTCATTTTTATTGTGATATAATCAAATTAAATTATGATTGATGGTCGGTAATGATAGAATAATACGAAATGATGTAAATGATATAATATGATATATTAATCTAACAAATAAGATGAATATTTACATAATTATAAATACAGTGATAGTATGGAAATTGTTTAAAAGGGAATGATTATTTTATTATATGATGATAATAAATTATGTGAAGAATTTTGTAAGGTAATTTATTCAGATGCATATGTTTACAACTTGATATTTAAGAATATTAATTAAATGTCATGAATTAAATATATAAGTAAGGAAGTAAAATTTATATGATGGAATGATTATTATTATATTTAATAAATTCAATTGAATAACATGAGTTATGTATAGTATTATATTTTGATAAACTTATAATTTTAACATGATTTTATGTAGTATAAAATACATATCATGCAATAAGTTATGCAAGTTAGAAAGTATAAATATGAAATAATTTTAAAGAAGTTATAGTATGATAAAGTAAGAAAAGAAATGGTTCTAAAGGTTCGATAAGTACTGGTATATGTTATTAATATATCATGAAGGTATTAGAGACTCTGATATGGTTAAAAGATAGTAATATATGAGTTATTATATATAGCTTTATATATATTTAAAATGAGCTAACTAATTTATGATATGTCATGTTTTATAGAAAATAATTTAAGATAAATTATTGATGATAAATTATAATATTAAGGTCTTTTAATTAAAGTAAATGAGTAATATTTTAGTGAACTTGCTATGTGAAAGTGATTTTCATTATGTTAATATCAATGAATGGATGATATGGATACTATATAAAATGGATGACACATAGAGTAGATGACATATTAAATTGGATGATGTATGATACACTATCATGGTGCACATATATACTCATTATAGTATCATAACATAAAGCATACATAGCATGTCATGAAATATAAATTGACATATTCATAATCATGACATGACATGGAGAAATAAGGAAGGAGGAAAATGAGTGAAGGTGAAGAAATGATAAATGAAAAGGGTACATAGGCATTATGAAATGAATTCCTATGGGAAATGAATGGAAAGGAAAATGAAATGAAATGAATGTGAAATGAGTTCTAGTACGTTAAACCATAGAAATGAAATAAAAGACCCAGTACTAAGAGTGCATATGATATGAATTGGTCGAGTATGTGAAAAGGGCAAATGATATGAAATGAAATGATACAGGAAAACAAAAGGGAGAATACATGAGATGAATGCATTCTTACAGATAACATTTTTCATTCATGCATTATAGAGTCAGTGTATGATATAATGAAAGCACTATGAGAGCACATGTATAAATGATATAGAAATATATGGTTTCTTTATGGTATGTTACTCAGAGAAAGAATGTAATTTGTGGGCATCCTTAGAAAGATGATGAAATAAATGATGCAAGAGATATGGAAAGTACTTAGTAAATTGATATTTATATTACATGTCACATAGCATTATTATATGATTATTTATATGAGATGATTGGAGTTATACTTACGAGTAAGAATGATCATGATGATGAAATGATAAATGCATCACAATCATGCTTATATGGGTATTACATTGAATATGAATTATGGTATAGAATGATGGATTATATTGTAGATGTATTTATAAATAATTATTAATAATCCTAATGTGAAGGACATAATTATATAATTGAAATTATGGAATACAATTATTGGAGCTTATGCTCATAGACAGTGAAAGATGGTATTTAAAAGTGAAAGATGGCATTTATGAATATATGTTAGATTTTATTATGTTCTTAAATATAATGAAAGTAGTGTTTATAAGACATCGAGTAATAAGTATCATGGAAATTAAACTTGATTAAGTATCAAGATAATTGAATAAAGATGTGAGTATTTTATTGAATAAATAAAAGTTGATTAAATCTGAATGTGCAGAAAATGGTATTTTACACGATTATATGGTAACGTTATAATTATGATGAATTAGATTGCATGATTTGATATTATACATCATGTGTGTATGATTATATATTATCTTTTTAAGCACCACTGAGTGAAATACTCAGCGTTCGTCATTTGATGGACGCAGGTTAACAGATGGATGAAATGCACGGATCCAAAAGCACCAGTTCAGTAAGACTCGCTCTAATGGCAAGGACTTGGATCAATTTAAAGTTTCTAAATAATTTTATCAAACAATTAAAGTAATGTTTAAGGCAGTAAATACAAATATGTAATGTGGTATTATTATTTCTACAATTTAAAACATAGTAAGTATTTTATTTAAAAAAAAATTTCACATCCCTTGCAGAGTAATCAGTAGTTTCCATTTGATGGAGATTATTAATTATTCTACGGGAGCATGTTGCACCTTAGAAAGGTATGACAAATCAGTTAAGCATATTATAAGAGCATGTCATGCCTTATAGGAGGGGTAAGGTGTGACAAAAATTCAACTTCATGCATAAAGTTGAAAATACACTTTCCAAAGTTGTAAAATTCATGCGCCATATATCCAAATGACTTTTGAAGTTCTAAAATACATGTATGCAACTCAGATTCAAAAATGGAGACTTATACCAAGTTGTATCAAAGAAAATCCTGGGTATGCATGTGCATGGGTGAAAATTCAAGGTCAAGAATCATATTGTGCATACTTAAGTAGAGGATATTACTCAAACCTACCCTTGAGGAGGGATAAATCTCAACCTACCTCAGAATCACATCAACATCATCATACTCATCACATCATTTATTTTTATCCCTCTATATATCATGTTGTAATAATTTATGTATGGACATCTCAATATTGGTAGCATGATGCATGCATGCAATGATTTCATATCAATCTCTATCGATTTAATTCATAAATAATTTATAATTTCAAACC
The DNA here is from genome assembly GCA_948192965.1 of Dalechampia spathulata. NCBI lineage: Eukaryota > Viridiplantae > Streptophyta > Magnoliopsida > Malpighiales > Euphorbiaceae > Dalechampia > Dalechampia spathulata. Next base: position 18,131 of record CANYBF011899740.1, on the reverse strand, counting down.
ATTAACTATTTGTACTAAATAAAAGTTTTTTATCACCATTGTAAATTTGAATATTTAAAATAAATAATATTGAACTAATGGATTCAATTCATTCATTTAAATCATATGTTCAATTTTCAATTCAATTAATTCAACAAAATGGTAAAAATATACATTAATCCTAAATTTTCAATTCATTCATTTAAATCATATGTTCAATTAATCCACATTAAATTCTTTATTTTCTCTTAATTAATACTTTATCATTACATTTATAATTTAATCTACCTACTATTTCATTTAATTCCATCACTTATACACATTAATTATTTAATAGTCCTTCGATCACATACATGAAAATAAAAATCATTATATCTAATAATGAATATAAAGGCACATGTAAAACTATAGATGTGATATCACATATCAATAAAATTATCCAATTGGATGAAAACAAATAAATGTAACATTAAAAGTGATTTTCCTTTTTTTTTTAAGCTTTCTTTATTTCATTGAATCACTTTTTAGGATATGTGTTATTAAGTTGAATAATCCATAATCATTTGAAAAATGGATAAAGGTTAAATGGCATAAATTTGAGAATTTTATGATATAAAATGCTTATATAACTAAGAAATAGAGATAAACTCTTTAGTTACCATTTTGATAAATAATGAACATGTTATGTGAAACACATATTATAATGTACTTTTTTTTCTTTAGATTATTTGTCTAATTTAAGAATTTATATTGTATAAGTGATAATTCAAATACTCTTTGTTTTAACTTAAGTTAATAATTTTACTTTTTTTTATCTCCTATAATAAAACTTCACTGGCATATTAAGACAAATAAGGTGAATTATGGGAGTATTCACCTTTGATCATATATATACTATTTTTATGATTTCATTTTCATTGTTTGTCATGGTGATTTCATTTTAAACCTCACCTCTCAAATTTTGCATATCAATTTATAATTATTTCATCTCTATGTATCAATAAAATATAGAGGCGATTACTTGTATAAAAATGTCAATCTACTGTTTAAGATAGTATTCATTTAATGCCTGTATGTGCGCATAATAATATATTTATTAAATGTAATTAGTATTAATAAAAATTTTAATTTATTCAACAATAAATATTATTTAAGAACTTGATTACACATTTTATAATTTGAAATATTATATTGCAACTATTTAATGCATAAAAATACATTATTTTTTTAATTTAAGTACAATTACGTCTTTTTACAATTGAATATCTACATTTTTATCATAGAATTGTACTTGGGATATTTGATGAATATGAAAGAATTTATACTTTCATAAAATTCACTAATATTAAATTTAATAGACTTTAATCAGCTCCTAATTGACTCTAATTAAAAAGATCTTAAATCAAATAAACTCTTATATTGTCACTAAACATCGTAAAAATTTCAATTATTATTTTTATTTGACTATATATCACTTGAAATAGGTAATTGTTTATTTAAATCTTATTTTCAATCAATTTTTACATATAATCAATAAGTTACAATTTTTTTTAAAAAATTAAACCATAAATGACTTATAGTACTTAATATATCTTAATATTATTTGAACATTTTTAAATGTTTTTGACCTGAATTAAATTTGGTCAACGGATGAACATTTATCTGAGACATATTATAAATTAATTTTACTCTCTAATATTCTCTCACTTGTATCATATTGATTTGTTCATTTTTTTATTGCTCCCACTTAGATCAAATATGTTTATTGCAAATATTTATGCTTAGCTACATGAATAATTTATTATGATCCTTTATCTTTTAATATGTCATATATGTGGCATGAAATTTTAAACTAATTCAAATGAAATAAGAGCTATCATTATTATTTAATTCTATTGGATTTATAAACATCCCATAATCTATTAATTTTAGATATTGTTTTATCATAAACTCTTCATGGTATTATTAATAAATTTATCTAAAAGAATTTCTCCAACACATGGTTTTAACTTTTAAATCATGAAGACATACATGTATTATATTAATGCTTAGCCATACAAAAATTATTTTATAACAAATTAAAATAAATTTATGTGAATTATCATATGGTATGAAATCAAAAAGTTCATCATATTCCTTATCATCATTCATGTTCTACATGTAAAGTATCATAAAATTATTTTTTGTTACAAAATTATATTTTCTAAGATAATTCAAAATTGAATACCTCAGAACTCTCACATGATATGAGTAGCAAAATTTTATCACAACTCATGCCATAAAAATAAATTATAATCAAACGTTTTATCATAAGATATGGTTCAAATTTAAAATTAAATTTATTGATATTCTCATTATATAAAAAGTAATTGTAATTCAATAATAAATATAAAAGCATGTTTATAAATAAATAAATGCATAATGCTTATATTTGAATATGTTATAGTATTAAATATGCAAGTCATATAAGAATGTTCATATCAAAAATAACATAAACTTACCTAATTTTTTAAAAAATGAGAAAATATTTTTTTATAATTTTTTATCTCTTTAATCCACATAATAAAATAAAATAAAATAAATATTTATGTTGATACAAAAAATTAATTTTAAAATACCATAAATTGTAACATAAAATTTTAGATATATCAATGAAAACAATAGGAAAATCAAAGACCCGTGGATCTTTTATCAAATCCAAATATGTGTACACCATTGGTTTAGTATACTTTTATAAAGTAAGCAATATGGTAGGAAATATGTTTTATCAACTTCTTTATTGACAAGTCATTTTCACTTTTATCGGAGGAGAGTGCATGTCATTCTCCATCATCCAAGTACATTTCAAACATCAAATTTTCATTATCATTATATTACAATCATTATAAACATTTTCATGAAGTTTATTTTTCATAAAAACACTGCGACAATGTGTTTGATTCACCAATATTATTTAAAAATAAAGAAAGAGAGAGAAAATTGTAAAATAATATTTTTATCTTCTTTTCAAATTAATCCATTATACTTTCAAAACAAACTCTTTGACAAGTAATATATTGTTAGAAAGCTCAAAACAAGAACTTTCCAAATACATAAATTTTATTTTCAAAATCTCTTTATAAAAATTATGAAAAACCTTAAATTTTGATTATTTGACATTTAAACTCAAATCTTTCATAAATTATACATTATAAAAATAAGAAAAATATAATTAAAATGTTGAAATATTAGAATGACTGATGTAACTTTAGATGATACTAGTGTTCCATCTTTACACTAGTGATATTTTACATAGAGTTGAGTCCTTGATGGTAGCTTTCCAGTTTATTTAAACTATAAAATAATTAATATTTTGCAACATTTAATGAACTTGGAACAAATAACATATTTTTATCATAAATAAAAATAATTAAGAAACTATCATACCTCCATCGTTGCTCGTCAAGTAAAGGAAATAGTATCACAAGTATGTGGCATCTTCATTTATGCTATATTTTTAACTCAATTTTTAGATTTTTTCCTTTTTTTCAAAAATAAAACATAAGAGTTATTTATATTAATTTTACATAATATGGGCATACATAATCAAGCATACATTAATTATAACATAATTCCAACAAACTTAATACTCTTTTGAATACCATAGCATTTCAAGATTTTCCCATTCTAATTTGTTAATTTGAGTAAGTGGATTTTCCTTTAGTTCAACCAATGATTTATATTTATGAAAATTTTCATTATACAAAAAGTTCTTATAATTTCTCAAATACTTGCCAACTTGTTCGAGTAATAATTTCTTTCTACACGGAGCTAATTTAAACTTTGTCTAGAAAAATATTATTAGTAAAATCATTCAATAATATTTTTTAAAAAATAGTAATGCAATAATAATAAAATTATATTTATAATCGTAAGAGACATACCAAGGCAAATTTTTGTATATTATCTTTTTTCTTCTTAGGAACATATTACCAATTAGCATATCTAAGTGGAGTCAATTTTAAATTTCATGTTATATTACCACAAAAGTAATCAAGTTCTCATTGATTGGTAAACTAATTTAGTTCATTAAAATTTTCTTGTAATTATTATCCTTAAAGTAAATTCCAAATATTTGCAAGTATGGTAGGTCATCGAGTTTTTTGTGGTTTATTATAAACAACTACATTATCATTAAAATAAATATTAAATTATAACTTAATAAACACATATTAATATAATCAAAAATTCATTCAAATAGGTTTGTAATACTTACATTCTTCATCATCCACATTCACCTCAATATCATCAAAACATAATACTTTTGAATTGTTCTATGACTTTAAATTTTGTTAATCAGACTCATCCTATCAACAAGTTGAAATCCTTAAACATGTGAAAAGTTAGAAGCAAATGTCTTCCTTTTCTTATGTTGAAAATAGTTTACTTTTGCATTCTCATTTTGAATTCTTTTTTTGCATTTTTGAACTCTAAATCTGCCAATACATATAAATACACTAAAAGAATTTAAATAGTTTATAAAAATTCTTTAAAATAAATATCACTGAGCATTACATTGATAAAAAAATTAAACAACTTACAAATCATAAATAAAATTGAATAACCACATTCAAAAGATTAATTGAAAACAAAAATATTTTATATTCATAATTTGTTGTTTAAATGCACTTATAGTTCAACATTTCTAACTAAACCTAGTAAAAGTTTTGGAAAAAATGGAAGCCCAAATTCATGTATCCATTAGTAAATTGAAATCAATTAAATTTTACATGCACATGAATAAAAACCAATCTAGCCATCATGAAATTAAATTAAAAAAATTAAATATAGATCATATAGAATAGTAAAAACTGTCATATATACACACACATCAATAAAAATGAATTTAGCTAGCCATTATAAATCATAAAAAGAATTAAATATTAATCATACAAAATAGTAAAAAATTATATATATATATATATCAAAACAAAATAAAGAATTAAATAGAAGAAAAAAAATATTGAAAAGATGAGATGATTACATTTGATTGGATATCTGAAGACATAAATATTGAAATGGTGAAATGATTAAATCTATAACATACTTAATGATATTTAATCTTGAGTGAAGACCTATTGAAAAAAACTTGACAGTTAAGAAATAACACTCACATGTAACAAGAATTTAGAATATTAGAGGATGAATTCATAAGCAACATTAAACATGTTTTCTCCACTGAAGTATAGGAAAGAATCAGCTTGAACATGAGATATGTAGCGGTAGTTTTTATTTTTCTAAAGGAAATGTACACTTTCTTTCATGGTAATATTGATGGATAATGAGGTTAGTTGGAAGTGTGAAAAAATTGTAATCCCACTATATTATAATTTACCTAAGAAAAAGATAATATCTTAGAAATATTTTATTTTTAATATTGTAAAATTTAATATTGATATATTTTATACTTCATTGATTCTTATTAAATTAAATACTTTAAACTAAACAATACATTCTGAAAAACATAAATTTATCAAAAATATATATTTTAAGATATAAACATTTAATAAAATTTTTTTTTATTTTTAAAAATTAATCAACCTGATTAATTTCAAGTTAATTTAATAAAAAGACATAACTAATCAAGTTAATTTAATAAAAAGATATAAGTTCATAAGTTTCTAATCGTGGAAAAGTTAAAGCTCCAAATTATGTTATTTTCTTTCTTTAAAAAAGAAAGTTTGCACTTTTAAGGTCAGTTCACTATACATATAATAAAATTAATAAAATATGATATAATATTATTATATATAACATTACAGTCACATGTTTCTATTAATAGTGAATTGTTACACATTTATATGACATTATTAATTGTTAAATATGGCCCTCAAATTTCCAAAAAAAACTTTATTTTAATTATAAAAATGAACCCAAATAAAAAATAACCTTGATTTTCTTTTTAGCCATTCCAATTGAAAAAATCTTCAATTTATGACCCTTCAAGTTATTTCTATCACTATAACAATTGCTAATTCATTATATCAGTAAGCTTTCTTCTATACTTGAAATGGATATTTCAAACATATGAGTTCGTTGATATTTAATTGTATATATGATTTGATAATAAATAGAAAATAAACAATTTTATTATGAGTTACAGGTGGAAGAAAAGAAAAAGAATAAGGAAGAAATTATATTAAATATAAGCTTCAGGAAAAGGAAAAAAAAGAAAGAGCAATGTCTTAACTTGGAAATGCACTATTCTTATTAATTTTTCCTAACTCGGAAATGAATTATTCATTATTGATTTTTTTTAATCGTATTTTCTCCATTTGTAGCCATCATCAACTATCCCATTGCTATAAGTTTTGAGTTTCAAAGTTTACTCATTATTTTCAATCTTATTCAAGCCTCTATCCAATATCAAAAATCTAAAGAAAACAAGCACAAAAAATTATAAATTAGAATTTCATTCACATCACCACAATATATAAAAATAAAAAAGGAAGTGAACTTGTAAATACTTAACATTACAACATAAAAGCATCTCCTAATAATAGAGTTATTCATAACATGTAAACAACTTTTAGACTTATTCTTATAAATTCAATAACTATGCATCAAGTTCAATTAATATTATAAATTTACATCATTATTCATAGCATAGAAGTAACTTTTAGCAACCAATAAAGACATAATATTAGTATAAGTTATAGAAAATATTATTAAAAAGACAATTATTTTGAGAAAAATATCTAAGAGGTTATCTAGGCTTAAAACAAGCATTGATATGGGAACTATTAAGATCATTAAGAGAATTTATGATAGCCTACGGAATAGCAAATGATAATATAGTCACTAAAATGCATTAAATAATGGAACCAACATCACCTTACTTTCTTGAAGAAAAATAAACAAAAAAGATAATAATTTAATAATAATAAATTACAAGTAATATAGTAATACTTTTTATGTAATACTCATATCATTCCTCTTCTAAAAACTTCATCTACATGTCTATCTTCAACTATTGGATTCATAATCATGTCATCAATGCCATTTCTAACCCAATTTTCTTCTATTTCCTTGATATTTTTTCAAAATTCTCACCATCATTAGTCAAAGAAAGCTCTTTGTTACAATCAAATGCTAAGTCATCTCATAATTCATACAAGTCTTGAGTCTTTATCTTAATCATAATATACCAATAAAGTTATAATGTATCTTGAACATAAAACACTTGAACATTAATGGCTTATCATTTATATGTGCATTGGTATGAATCAACTTTCCTAGATTCATGAGTGTGAAAACAAGCAAATCTTTCTTTATTCCATTTCCCCTTTCAACATCAATTCAATCATATTTGAATAATACAACATTAAACTTATCATCATAATTTAACTTAAGTATATCATTCAAAATACCATAATAAATAATATCCTCCTTCAAGTGTGACATTTTTGTAATAATCATCATACCACTATTTTAAGATTTTCTACTACTCTCTGTTTCTTTGGGATGAAACCTCATACCTTTGATGATATATCCTTTATATCTTCTAGCAATAAAATTTGGACCTTAGGCTAACCATTTAACATGATCATTCACTTTTGAACTTTTAAGCTCTAATAGTCTATCAACCTATTAAATATTTAATGTATATGAATTATATTAAATATATAGCAATTCAAAAAAGAAAGATAAAGATGAATAATAAGTTATACTTAGATGAGAGTGAAACCACTTCATTAAACTAGATGAAGACCATGTCCATATAATTCTTGTACCACCTCTCCCATGGCATCTATATCAATCAACCATTGATGCACTAACATTCATGGTAGAATCATCCTTGGTAATGATAAAACTACCATGTCCCTTAAGTTCACCCCATTCAAACTTCTTTTCATATCATATAGGATGAGATAAGTATTATGAGTTGTGGCAATAAAGAATTATGAAAGACCATTAGTCTTGTCAATTTGGTGGCCATTATTAAATATGCTCCTTTACATGCTAACATTATTATCCCTCCTACGTGGTGGCTAGTATCTCTTCTCCATTTGTGTGATTGACTATTGAAAATTTACAACATCTAATGAACTGCTTGAGGATTACCCCTGAGTGTTTCTTTTATTGGTTTTGGAGATTTAGCCATGACTTTTACTTATTTAGCATTTTATTCAACTACAATGTCAAGATTGATAGTTTTCCTTGATGCAATACTAAAGGCATTAAAATCAAGTCTTTGAACCTCTTCCTTTTTTAGCTCTTAAGATGGTTGAACATCATTATCTTTTGATTCTAAGGTACCAAACGGCTACAAAAATTAATAAACTAATTATTCACATTTTTAAGTTTGTTATCCATTATTTGCAAAAAAAATTATTTTAGAACATTTAACAGCAACATTGTTTTCTATCCTAACAATGAGAGATTCTTAAGCAGCAACATTATGAACAGTATGGAAAGTTTGGTCTCCTTCAAATTATCCCACCAATAACTCATTGTTTTATTATTATAAGTGGCATATTTAACTCTTGAGAGGCTATGATAACCTTTTTACTAAAATTTCCTATTTTTGTTAGCATGGTTCTAAGTTTGTCTTACCAACATGCTAAAATTATTTCCTACATAAAACATATTTCAATCTTTTACGTGTTGTATGTTGAGTGTGCCAAGAATTAAATTGTTATAATATGAAAATTATTATGATTTAACTTCTAAAAAGAACAATTGTATGAATAATAATTATTTTGGGTTCATAGCTCTACCTATTACCAAATTTACTAAACTTGAAACTTGAAACTTGAAAAGGAATTGAAAAAAAAACATATACTTATATTATTGAAATTTCTCCTCATTATAAGGTCTTTTTAAGCATAACTTACATGTTTTCATCTTCAAGCAATTGCATTTTCACATGTTTTCATCTTCAAGCAATTGCATTTTCATGTATATATTATGAATTTTACATTCTTTTCACTTAGCATTTATCCTTTAGTTCATTTCATTAATTTGTACCATGTAAATATAGAATTTTACATTTTATAGTATGATTTATTTGTTTCATGCATGTTTATCTCAATTATTGCCATTTTCCCATATAATTATTGTATATAAACTCCTTGGGTCATGTTTCATAAGTTTATAAGACTAATTTATGCATGAATTTTTAGTTTTCATGTGGCACGGGTGATGTTAAAGCTAACACGACTCATATGTATCTCAAAAAGATGGTGTTTTCATGAAAATGCATGACATGAGTTATGTCGTGGCTAACACAACTTATGTTAGCCTTGAATTGGCATAAATAATGGAGCATATGATTAACAAGAGTCATGATAAGTGTAATATGACTCGTATTGGCCTCAACATCTTAGAATTTCATTATCAAAACTTAACATGATTTATATTGGGTCCTTTATGTTGGTTAAAACTGTGATTAAAAGGCAGCAAAAACATTTAAAATTTTTTATAAAAATATATTTTTCATGGATATTTGTAATTATCATTCATTAAAACATAGTAAAGAAGACATAGCATAAGACAAGTAACACTTACATGAATGTCGATCTCCTTCAATCTTGTTTATCAGAAATGTTATAGCAAACTTTTATAAACCCCAACGTAGAGGATCTTCAAACTATCCACATAAGTAAAGAATTAGATTAGTAATCAAAATTATAAAATTCATTTTAAAGACTAGAAGAAACAAAAATAAAAGAGAAGGAGATAACAAAAAGTCTTGAATCAAATCCAATGAGCTTGCTCTTAAAAAACTGAATTCTCTTGCTTGTGCTTGATTTGAATTTTCTTGTTCTTTTCTCTAAAAGAATGTGAACAAGAAGGAGGCAGAAATTTATATTTTTGTAAACCTAAAATCATATTTTAACTAACTTAATAAGGCTTAGGTGGTACTAGGGCTGACTGGATAACTTATATGTCATGACACATAAGTTGACTTAATCCAATCAGTATATGATGTGTCTAACACATCCCAAAACCCTAATTAGGCATGTAATAATCACATGACCATCCTTCTTCAGCCAAGTCACACATGTGCAAGTCTTGTGACACATGCACATACGTAATCATGTGCATGGCATGTGCACTGCACATGTAAACTTGTATCATGCATATTTAGAGTTCTACTTGTCAAAAATGGATGATCCTGGTATCAAATCAAAGCTCTTTTCATGCTCTATCTAATAAATATAAAAAATTCAAGCTAACTAATAACCTTGAAATAATATCTCATATTGAATCAACATTCATTCTCTTTATTTTCGATCCCCTAACTTTTATATATGACCTTTTGGGTTCTTGACATGTTGGTAATATATTGTAATATTATTAAATATCATTTAATAATATTATATATAAGTTAAGAGTGATGTCTAGTCATACATCATAAATATCAAGAGGTCATTAGTTTGACTACAACCCTTCAATATCAAATACTACTGCAATGAACTCCTTTCACTATCCATTATCTCATTTAGGTTTGAGTATAGATTAATGTCAACTCAATACATGATCAAGCATGTTAGATCATACCTTAAACTTGTTGTTTCATGTACATAATCTTTATTCCTAAATGCGCTATGAATTCATTTGCTTTTAGGCATTCCACTTTGGCCATAGATTTTAGAATCAAAGATTACAACATGCATCATTGAGATAAAACCCTTACATTTAATCCAAGGTGGTGAATCTTTTATTGATATACAAATATCTTCAACTACTTCATACTATACTCAACCTCCCAACTATGAACTCCTCCTATAGAGGAATAAAGTACATGAGTCAAAGTATAATAATCCATAATTAAGATAACCTTGATATCTCAAGTCTAATGATACTTGCACTACTGATATGGGTGAGATATGTATTTTATAGACATAGATTAATAATCCATATGAAATCTCATTGATAAGGCCTCCAATGAACTAATACTATAATGTTCATCCACATGCATACTTTAGACAACTCAAGTCATAATGAATGAGAATCACTCATTAACGAAAGTATAACATGTGCTAATCTACCTGCATTAATAATGTCCAATCTTATTAATACTATGATCAGGGCAATTTAGATATTGAACATTTGCATACAATAAGAATCTCGTATAATAAACTCTTTATGAATTTCCCTTGTATGATTCCAATACCTTGGACTTCATTATTTAGTTTAATAATAAGTATATAAAATACTATAGTTAAATAATGAATAATACCTTTTATTGATTAAATATTCAATTACAAATAAACATGATGATTTAGAGCATACATGAACACTTTAGCCATGATTTCTCATGCATTCTTACTTTGAATTCAAGCCGTTATATCATATTTTAAAGGGCAAAGATGGTTCATATGAAAATAACATTCTCTTATGCAGTTTTCATGAGTTATATGGTAATTTTTAGAGTATCTTCATCATCATTCATAGGATTAGCCTTTTCTTTTCTTCTTGTATGGAATTATTTATGTTAGTTAAGGTTAGCTATTTATCTAATCTTTCATTAAATCTATCTTATTTTAGCAATTCTATAAGTAATGGTTGTGAAGTCATGAAGTTATGAAGAGAAGAGGAAGAGAAGCAATAAAGATTTGAAGAAGATTATGCAGTAAAGAAGACTTCAATTGTACTAATCTAATCAATTATTATCATTGTATTTCTTTTCAAAACTCTTTTACTTCCTAACATGTTTAACTTCATTATGCTTAAGTAACTTCTTAGTTAGGGTTGAGACTTTATGCTTATGAATATTATTATTTTTTTATCTAGTAATCTATTTAAGTTTTATCATGTTCTTATATTGTTATTATTGATTATGGAGATATGCTTGTTAATAAGATCCATTTACTTGCTTTTGGCCAAATAGCTTAGTTAATTGCTTTGAAAGAAGAATTAGATAATTATAATGAACATAAGAACATTATTTGATTAATTTCCTAAATATAGAAGTTAATTAAATGAAGACATTAATGTTAGATGTTGTGTTTATTCATTAAAATTGACCTAGTAATCACAAAAGTATATGTTAGCTTGATTTTAATAAGTGACCTATTTTTTGAAAAAAGATCAACTATATTTAATCATTGCCTTGATAAACTCTTTAAATGGTTGCTAGTTAAGTTGAGTTACATTCTCATAAGCATTCTCTCAACCTTAGCCTTTGCATATTAATATAATCATTTTAATACATTTACTTGATTAACTTAATCTTTGTAGTTAGATTTAATATGTCATCATTTTATTATAGTCTTTTCCTTTGAAATAATTAAATATTAGAAAGTTTGACTACCTAAATAATCAATGAAATCAATAGCTAGTACTTAGCTCATTATTAGTCTTAAAGAATGATACCCTTGCACTCTATCCATGATCCATACTCTTATGGTGATATGCATTCATAATAAGGAATTTAAATTAAAACTTGTTGATATTATAACATTTAATTACATCATAACTTTAGGCTAACAAGTTTTTAGCATCATTTTTGGTCATTAAAAGTTCATTTAGCTAATACTGATGATTTAAGTGTAGTTGATTAAATTAGGATTTTATTTATGTTATTGATCATGTTTCTTTATCTTTTTAAATTAGGTACGATATTTACCACATGAGGATATCCCTTAATGCAAAGAATTTAGTATCGATTGATTTAAAGATTAAAAGAACATTTCATGCAAATCTTAAAGCTTAGCGATAAGCACACAACATGAAGAATATATCATTTAAAGAGTATACAATGCCTAATACTGAGGGGCATCAGTCAAGCATAACTCAACCACCCATTAACAATAATAACTTTAACTTGAAGCCAAACCTCATAACCATAGTGTTGAAATATCATCCTTGAAATGATAGTAGTTTTAGTTACTACTTCACTGCAAGCATACAGATTATTGTAGTAAGATATCAATCCTACGAGGATTTATAGCTTATCCACCACTACTTGGATTTCTGGTCTGTTTAAGCAATGATAATGGTTTGGTCTTTAGAAGTAAGCTAATACAATAGTAAATAAATGAGGAAGTAAAATGGACTCAATGGTAAGAAGATGAAACAATGATAAGAAATATAGGATTCAAAATCATCATCACCAAGCTAGAATAACATTCATATGCTAATTACTACCCAAGATATCCAATAGCATTGATGACCCTCTCTCGAGACGAAACCAACTAAATTTCACTCTAACCTTCATAATTCCTTAGTCACAATCAGGATCCTCCAATTAGGGAAACTCTCAACCAATCATACAGAAATTAAGAGCATGTAGATCTCTCATACATATCAGCCTAACCAGAATGAATGAGCATTCTATAAATCAACTCTCGTTGCAAATATAGAGCTTAAGAAATCATTTAGAAGCTAATGTTTAGATTTTTGATCTGTTAATGTACAAGCATTCTATAATCCAACTCTTGTTGTAATTATAAAGCAGAGATTTCATTTCTAAAACATATCTTTAAAATTAAACATTCATAGTAATATTGAAATAAGAACAATCGATTACCCTAACAAGAGATTTCAGAAATCAAATCCTACACAAAGTACTTAGCCACTTATGGCTAAGAGGAAATACAAGAGAAGTGAAGAACAAAGAAGAACACTGTACAAAATTTACCTTAAGGAATGGACTTCTACTTCTGCAGATGATGTCTCCCTTAACCCTAGAATCCATCCTCCTTTTATGCTTTGAGTGGGGGTCCTTCAGCTTTAACTTTGATTTGTTTCTATCTTTGCCCATCTTGTTGATTTCATTACCATGAGGTCTTCTTTAAAGCTTTTTATTTTTTTTCCCTCATGGATCCTATTTTCCCACTTAATCTTTTGTAAATTTCATGCATTAAATAACTCATAATTGATAAGTCATGATTGTGACTTTGCAAGTCACAATCATGACTTGCTTACTTGATGGTGCTTGGGCTCATAACCTTCTATCATGATCATGACTTTGAATGTCACGATCATGACTTGACTTTGGCTCCTCTTCCTCTTGGCATAGCTTCTGTCACGATCATGACTTTGAATGTCATGATCGTGACTTTGCTTGAAGGTGTCCTCTTTGCATCTAGCTTCTGTCACAATCGAGACTTTGAATGTCACGATTATGACTTGCTCTTTTAAGTCCCAAAATGCTTCATTTCTTCTATGTTGCTTTCCCAACGCTACACACTCAACAAACTTATTAAATTCTACTAAATCAAAACAAAAACATGATAAAATGAACATCAAACCCTAACTATAAATGACTAAACAAACATGAAAATTGACACACATCAACATCCCCACACTTAAATCTTTGCTTGTCCTCAAGTAAAAACAAAATACACAAAATATACAAAACAAAGAAATTGTGATATACTCATGATATGGTAATTTGCATTCGTTAATTTGGATATCCTTAACTAGTAATCACTCTTATTTATGTAACTTTGTCATAAAATTAGCAAATCATTAGGTATTGAAAAACTAGAAGTGTTTAACTTAGATAATCAAGCTCAATCATTCATACAATTACACCATTGAACACAATACAACTCCTTATCTTTTGGTTAGACATGAAGTGTGAGTAATTCAAGTTTTCTTTTAAACTTGCTTTGATTTAAGGATCATAAGGTTTTATGGCTACTAGTGCTGCTCATATCACTAGGGCCAGTTTCAGGCACCCCTAATGATAGTGAAACAGTTATCCTTTTTGCCCTTGCCGACTTATTATTTCTCTTTTCTTTTGACTTTTCCTTAGTCATTTCCTCATTGTTTTATATTTTGAACTTACACACATCACATATCTTAACAATTTCCAATGAGTTGTACTCTATTTTATAGTACAGCTATAGAAGGATTAAGCTTATTATCTATGCTAAACATTTATACCTTTACAATATCTACTAATTTGCTAAGTTTATGAGAAAGTTTTCAAAATTAGTGTGATTATGAATTAACTATATCCACCTTCCAAATACACATGCCTTATATAAGTAATCCCAGTTTCACAAAATACACATTCACTCCTGTAGACATATAAAGTAAAACAAGCAGTCATGACAAACAAGTAAGTAAAATAAGGCAACAAAGCAAATGCCAGCATCCCCACACTTAGAGAACACATTATCCTCAATATGAAAACACATAGCACAACACTAACATAAGAAAACACATAAAAGGTAGAAAGGAAAGACATAAATTGCAAAGAGAGGGTTAGAATTTCCGTTATTGGGGTGGAGGTGAACTTGGTGGAGACGAAGTTGGGGAAGGCACATTGATGCTAGAGAACTCAAAGAATCTCAACATTTTTCTTCACTGATAGCGCTGCTCTTTATGTATTTCTGTTACTGTATCTTCCACTCTGGTGGGGCAAGTGGCATTTTCAGCATTACCCTGCTCAATCCTCAATAGTAGCACCTCAAGTGAGTTGTTGTTAGTGGCTCGTACTGCTTGCTGGCGGTGGTGTTCCTCTTGAGTAGTGTCTTATTGGCCAACCTGTGTTTGCTCTTCTTCCTCAACAACACCTTCCTCTTCTTCCTCATCCTCATCAGTGGTGTCCACATCAAGGTTCCTCCATTTGATGCCATCTTGGTCGCCACAAGCTTTGAACTGCACGCCTCACTTATAAGTGAGCCTGGTATTCTGCAAGTACTTGGTAGAAAACCTCCCAGATGGTAACATTGTTAGGTCTAATATCTCAACATCAAAATAGTCAGCAATAGCAGTAATCACATGACCTAAACCTAGCTTCCTACTACTTAGTCTGGCCATCCATTGGAACCCTTTCATTAGGTTAAAGATGGTGCAATAAGGATGATTGTTAAACATGCACCACATGGGGAAGAGTTCCTGTTGGGATACTTTGTTATTCTCTGTCTTAGCAAAGATAGAGACAGCCAAATACTTATGCAATAAAATAAGGATAGGGTCCTTGATGAGAAGGTTGGGAGCATTATGAGCATTAAAAGGTAGTTAGCCTCCTGTGATCTCATTCCAGAAGGCCTTCATTCTAAAATCAGCATGGGAACAGGTTAATCTAGATTCAGGGAGATCTAAGACATCCTCAATCATTTGATAAGTCATTTCCAGGGTTTTCCCTCTAAACCTAAACTGAATTCTACCTAGCCTGTTGTCAACCAGCTCATAGATGGTGTAGAACTCGTGACTGAGTTCTTTACAGACAAGATGTTCATCAATAATAAACATGTCCCAGCCCAACTTAAAAGCAAATGCTTTCAAGGGGACGAGAGCCTCAAGTTGCTCCAGTAATTGCCAGTCAAAATATCTAGGCAGGATTAGAGGTTTCTTACTGAGTTGCTTGTACTTCCTGCCCTCTTTTATTGATTGGATGGGAAATGGAGCCTCATATTGCTCTGCAAGAGCCGGTGGGGAGTGTGATGATTTTGGTGCCTTGCCCCTATCTTATGGGTGTCTAGTAACATGTTTTACTCTTCTGGACATTCTGAAATTGAATCAAAAGCAAACTTAATATAAAGAAAGAACACAATTTCAAATTTCAAGGCATTTTAGCTTGGTCACGATCATGATTTTAACAGTCACGATCATGACTTTTAATTTCCATTTTCCCCCGTTTGCATGCTTTTCCTTAAAACACAAACAATTAAATGAATCAACTTAAAATCATAATCTAAACCATCAAAACATATAACAAGTAATCTTAAACTCCATCTGAACATAGCAAAATCAATTACCCTAATCTAAACCTAAAATTGCAAAATCAGTTATTCAAGAACAAGAACGTACTTATGATTGGATGTTGATTGAGGTCAAAAAATGGAAACAAATTAAGTAATCTGATGTGAAAATGGCAAGAAATCAAAAGAAATCAAGTTTGGGGAGAAGGGAGAGCATTTTGGAACTTTGCGCTAGTGAAGAGTTGTGTTTTAGAAGGCAACCTGTTTCTTTTATACTTAGAAAAATTCTGGAAATTGGAGTTTGAGAAGTTGTTATCACGATCTTGACTTGCCTTGGAAAAAATTTTCTCTCACTTGGCTTGGAAAGTTTTTATCATGATCGTGACTTTAAATGTCATGATCGTGACTTACCTTAGAAAATTTTCATCTTGCCTCGCTTTCTTTCTTTCTTCTTTTTTTTTTTGCCAACATTCTATCACGATCGTGACTTGCAATGTCACGATCATGACTTGCAATGTCACGATCGTGACTTGTAATGTCACGATCGTGACTTGTAATGTCACGATCGTGACTTACCTTAGACTCCAAATTCTTTTGCTCATCACATGTTCAACCTTCTATCACAATCGTGAGTTACCTTAGACTCCAAATTCTTTGGCTCGTCACATGCTCAACCTTCTGTCATGATCGTGACTTCCCTTATTCACCATTTTTATTGTATTTTTCCTTGCTTTTCTATCCTTGATGATGAAGACACATAAAGCTAAACTTAACAACACCATTCTATACTATGAAATCATGAATTCAAAATGTCAAAACACCTTAAAAATCAAACTCAACACAATTAAGACTTGGAAATACAAATACAAACATGCTGACATGCTAAGTTTAAGGTCATCAGCTGGACCTTACCTACTTCTCGGTTCATTCCAAAGATGTTACCTCTTTTGGTTTGTGAACCAAACCTCCTAGGTATACCTTGCATCTCTACCCATTGAACTTAAAGGTCTCTCCTTTATCATTCTTCAGTTCCAAGGCTCCACTATCAAAAATTTGGGATACTTTGAAAGGACTGCTCCATCTCAACTTGAGCTTTCCAAGAAACAAACTTAACCTGGAAATAAATAATAGCACATTATTACCAACTTTAAATGATTTTACCTTAATGTGCACATCATGCCACTACTTAGTCCTTTCCTTATACAATTTAGCATTCTCATACGCCAGGTGCCTCAGTTCTTCCAATTCCTATAGCTCCAGCAGTCTCTTTACTCTTGCCTCCTTCAAATCGTAATTCAGGTGCTTGATTGACCAATATGCTCTGTGCTCCAACTCCACTGGCAGATGACAGGCTTTACCATAGACCATCCTGTAAAGGGTTATTCCTATAGGAGTCTTGAATGCTATCTGGTATGCCCATAGTGTGTCATCCAACCTTGCTGCCTAATCCTTCCTGGAACCATTAACTGCTTTTTCCAGGATTCTTTTCAGCTCTCTGTTCAC